>MDKI01213342.1:0-22674 GCA_005239505.1 Nicotiana paniculata
TTCAGAAGATGCTAAAATGATAATCTATTTTAATGTTGTTTAGCCTAAGACAGGATTTCTAAGTGTACATGACAGTGTGGAACATGACAGTACAAAATACTATTTATTAGCAGGATTTTTCTAAGTACAAGTGAACATGCTGAAACAGTAGGCATGAGACCTAATAAACATGATTTCTAATGCGTGAATATGAACATATGGGCTTAAATATGATCTCTATTGCACATATAAGAAATAAAATCAAATAGCATGATTTCTAATGCATGGATTCCAACACATGGGCCTAAACATGATCTCTATTGCACAGATAGGATATAAAGTCTAATAGCATGATTTCTATCCCTTTGATAACTAATGCATGCGTAGCTACCCCTCCCTTTCCACTATCCATCCCCTGAGTTGTTTACAAATTATTACGGGCCAGGGAATTATGAATTACACAACCAAAGGAAAATAAGAAGTTACTTCTATAGGGATCCTTCAATTAGGCCCAAATCTTCCGAACCTCACTGCCTTATGGTATTGCATAGCCTTTTCATAATCCGCATGTGTCAGAGTTCCCTAAGGACCTCAAGGACTCCCCGACAATGCTCATACCCAGACATAGTCAAAAGAATTAAACATATGCAGTGTGAAAGTGCCAGCCTTGTGTGTCAGAGTTCAGAGGGTACTCAAAGGGTTCCCAAAGCAGTGCTCACACGAAGGAGGCTGAACTTAGACTTCTAAGAGTGTGAGTAAGAGTGCTTTTATTTAAAAAGGATTTAAGTAAGGAACAATTTGAGAAAGAGTAAGTGAGAAAACAATTTTTGAAGAAGGAAATGGAAACTTAACATCACAAAGGACCAAGGATAGTCCACCAAACACAAACAGGGTAATGGGATTGGGGACAAATACAGAGCATGTAAAGGCATACATACGACAGGCAGGTAAGCACACAGACATGCAATCAGGAAACTTCTAAGGGTCTAGAGGATCAGGGAGTATAGTGCTAGGTCAGATTAACACCTAAGGCCATGGTTAAACTAATGTGCCAGTCATAGGCATGTAAGAAGTAGGTGCTAAGTGTACAAAAACATGCTGGTCATAAACAGATAAAGCCTAATTTAAAAATGCAGAGGGGACTTTAGGATCCTAGATATATGCTAAAAAATAATTAAGCAAGTTAGAAGCATGCTGAATCACAACAGTAAGGAAACATGTTGGTTTGAAGACTGAAATATAAATTAGGACTAACCAGTGAAGTAGAAAAAGCAATAACACAAATAGGAAAGTAGGAGAATGCACAATAGTTAGCCTTGGCTTGCAGCCGGCTAACCCAGAGTAGTGGTAATTAGCACAGAAGAGAGAGAAGAAGTCTTTTGAATTATGGGAGAGATTGTTTGAACAGATTAGTTCATGTGTCTGTGTGTGTATGAATAGAGTATATATAGTTTTTGAAAAGCAGGTAGAGGAATAAGGTAAAAAATAATAGTTCAGCGGTAATTATAGAAATAATCATCAATTAGAATTAATTTAGTATACAGACTTCCTTTAGTTAAGGAATCAAACGGTAACAAGTAGTGGCAACAAAAGGAAAATAATCAAGTAAAGTGTATATAATTATAGAAATAAATACAATTAGGATCCAATCAATACAAGTATTCCCCACAATTCAAACGGATACCACAATAGTAAAGAAGGAAAGAGAACTAATTTGAAAAACTGATTTTAATCGTACAAAGAGTAGTAAAGAATAGGGCATGTGATTAAGGCTAGGTAAAGGATATAATTAATTGACAGCATACTTATGCATAACAGAAGGTAGAAAATAATTCTGAAAATTAGTAAGAAATACCTCGAAATCACAAGGAATCAGTTATCAAATAAGGCAAGTGTCACACAAATATGCAAATTAGTAAAGAGTTCTAAGGAAAAATACACAGAATCACAGTTTTAGAGAAGATAACACTGAGAATAAGCAGGTAATAAGCTTGAATCAGGGCCATAAGGAAGAACAATATCAAATATGAGTTAGAGTTTCGTATAGAGCATGATATAGTCAGGAATAATCGAACACAAAAACCTTAACAAGTAAACATAAGCAAGAATCACAGAATCGTAAGATGTTTATGAGAAACACACAGATCAATTAAACACATCAACCAAGATGAGCGCAGAACCCTAAAAAGGGGTTTTTTTTAACAGAATAACTCGAGTAAAGGGATAATGCTTAATCAAACATTTAAAATATACTGAGAATTATAGGTTAGTACCAAAAATCAAAAGAGAAAGCGTTTTGAAAGGGGTTAAGAAACCCTAATTGAAGATGAAGCGTTATTTTAGAGAAATCAGAAAACCTTTAAGGAAAATAATAAAGAGCCCATAATACACACAGATCTAAGTCAGATCTAAAAGAGAATCGGAAAATACCAGGGGTTAGGGTTTCATAGAGTTGAAAAACAAGGAAAACCTTAAAAATCTTGCCTTCGTTAGCCGGAAAAGTCATGGCTCTTACTCAGATGGCCGGAATATGGTATGAGGAACCACAGGTAGGAGCTGAACCACTCCAGGCTCGCCTGAGGGCCTTAGGGTGCCTTAGACCGGTGTAGGGTGAAGCAATAACCAGGAGCCAGTGAAGGAACACAGTTCCCGGCGAGGGAACTAGCCGGAGAAGACGAACAGACTCCAATTGAGATGGAGAGATAAGAGAAGGTTCTAGAGAGAACCAGAGAGAGAATGAGAGATTTGAGAGGTTGGGAAATGATGGGTCGGAGGGGGTAGTCTTTAGGGTTATTAATGGTAAGTGGGATCTGGGCCGTTGATCTAATGTGATGAACGACTCAGATAGATCCGGGATTGCGCTGGGTATGGAATTGGTTTGGGATGCGTATGGAATTGGGTTGATTAAATTCTGATGGGTTGGGTTAGAATTAGGCTAGAATTTAAATAAATGTGGCTAATTGTTAAACACCTATTTAAAATAGATAATTAATTAAATAAAATTAGCTAGTAATTATATAAGATGAAATTGATGCTAGATAAATGAAATTAAGGTAATTAATGAGCATAAAAATATAAAATAAAATACTTATTGATTTAAATGGTATAAAATGTACAATTAGGCCATAGTTGCAAAGTTATTGTAATTATGGTCAAATAATGCCAAATTGGCTAATTTGTGAAATAATTAAATCCTAATAGGATTAAAAAAAATGATATATTGACTGGGAAATATTTTGAAATTCTCTATAATACAATTTATGAATAAATATTGGATACAAAAATATTGGAAAAGGATTTAATAAAAATATGAAAAATCTCAGAAAAATACCAGTTATTATACAGAGCGGTTTTGAGGGAGAAAGGTAACCTTATGCAGATAGAGACAGCGTTTAGTCTCGGAAGGCAGAAAGGTAGCCTTATGCAAGATGCGGATGCAGATTGAGACATCGTTTAGTCTCGGAAGGTAGAAAGGTAGCCTTATGCAAGAATTATATAAATGACAATAGAAATCCTTAGCTAGTAATAGATTGCAATATCGTGACCGTTGTGAGCATTGCAATTTACGAAGCATTGTTTCTTGCTGATAATAAATGTTGGCATGTGCGACTGTTTCGAGAGTCGTATTTTCGAATAGTATCTGTCCTTTGGCGGATAGCGTGTTTGGGCTTTTGCAATTTGTGCCTGCATCTAAAGAAAGATCGTGAGTTTTGTAAAGGGGGAAGGTTAGTTCGCATTCCCGCTGGCTACGTTTTCTTGATCATGATGATATTGTCTGTATCATTGGGGGTAGCATTTTCTAAACAAGTTGTTTCAGAAAAAAAAATATGCATGATTTGTAAGAGTGAAATATATAATCTAAAATAGTTTTTAGATGAACCGACGACGTGACACGGTTCGAAACATTGCGACTTCTTCCGCTGCAGAATTTTGAGGGTCCTCCTCAAAATTCTGCCCCAGTTTGCTGGGTGGATGCCTCTGACTACTGCTCGCGCCGTGACTGGCTGGACCTTCTTCAGAATTTTGAGGGTTCTCCTCAAAATTGTGCCCCAGTTTCCAATTGCGGGGAAAAATAGATTTTATTGAATTGTGACCGAACCCATAGGGATGCCTACGTATCCCCTCTTAAACGGGAATCAGGTCAGGCGTAGTTCAAATTACATCATTGAGAAAGCATAGAGATTACACGTAGTAGCGCTTGACTGCATCTGAATTGATTGGCTTGGGCCAGACTTCTCCGTCCATTTCTGCGAGTATAAGTGCTCCTCCTGTCAGCACTCTATGAACCATGTACGGACCTTGCCAGTTGGGAGAGAACTTCCCCTTGGCTTCATCTTGATGCGGAAAGATTTTCTTTAACACTAGCTGCTCTGGTGTGAACTGTCTCGGCTTGACTTTCTTGTTGAAGGCCCTGGCCATTCTGTTCTGATATCATTTACCATGACATACTGCATTCATTCTCTTCCCGTCTATGAGTGCTAGTTTCTCATAATGGATTCTTACCCATTCTGTCGCTGAGCTCAGCTTCCTGTATAATTCTTAGAGATGGAATCTCCACTTCGGCAGGAATAACAGCTTCTGTACCATAAACCAGAATATAGAGAGTTGCCCTTGTTGATGTGCGGACAGTGGTGCGGTATCCCAGTAAGGTGAATGATAACTTTTCATGCCATTGCTTATGCCTTTCTATCATCTTTCTTAGTATCTTTTTGATGTTTTTGTTAGCGGCCTCTATGGCTCCATTCATCTAAGGTCTGTATGCTGTGGAATTCTTGTGTTTTATCTTGAAAGTTTCACACATAGCTTTCATCAAGTCACTGTTGAGATTAGAACCATTGTCGGTGATGATTGACTCTGGAACTCCGAACCGACAAACAATACGGTCGCGAACAAAGTCGGCCACAACTTTCTTGGTAACTGCTTTGTAGGAGGTTGCTTCGACCCATTTAGTGAAGTAGTCCATGGAGACCAAAATGAACCTGTGGCCATTGGAAACGGCCGACTCAATTGGTCCAATAACGTCCATACCCCAGGTGGCAAACAACCATGATGAGCTTGTTGCATTGAGCTCACTTGGAGGCACCTTTATCATATCCCCATGTATCTGGCGACGGTGGCACCTCCGAACATACTGGATGCAGTCCGTTTCCATAGTCATCCAAAAGTAACCAGCTTGGAGTATTTTCTTTGCTAAAACAAAACTGTTCATATGTGGGCCACAGGTCCCTGCATGAATTTCTTCCAGCAACTTTGATGCTTCTTTTGCGTCAACACACCTTAATAACCCCAAATCGGGTGTCCTCCTATACAGGATTCCTCCGTTGTGAAAGAAATTGTTGGACAATCTCCGAAGTGTGCGTTTCTGAGTGGAATTTGCAAGCTCGGGGTATTCTCCTTTTGAGTACCTATCGATGTCATGAAACCAAAGATTTCCGTCTGCTTCTTCTTCGATATGGGCATAGTAAGCTGGCTGATTATGGATTTTTATGGGAATAGGGTCGATGAAATTCTTTTCCGGATGCTGGATCATTGAGGACAAAGTAGCTAATGCATCGGCGAACTCATTCTGGATTCTGGGGACGTGTCGGAACTCTATCTTTGTGAACCTCCTTCTTAATTCCTGTACGTGGTGCAGATACGTCAGTATCTTGGAATTCTTTATTGCCCATTCTCCTTGTACCTGATGTACCAATAAGTCTGAATCACCAATCACTAACAGCTCCTGGACGTTCATGTCAATGGCCATATTGAGTCCCAAGATGCAGGCTTCATATTCGGCCATGTTGTTGGTGCAAGGGAATCTGAGTTTGGAGGATATCGGATAATGCTGACCGGTCTTTGATACTAGTACTTCTCCAATACCGACTCCTTTGAAGTTTTCTGCTCCATCAAAGAACATCCTCCAACCATCATAGGATTCTGCAATATCTTCTCCTATGAATGATACCTCTTCATCAGGGAAATATGTTTTCAGGGGTTCGTATTCTCCGTCTACGGGATTCTCAGCAAGATGGTCTGCCAGAGCTTGTCCTTTAACTGCCTTCTGAGTCATGTAAAAAATGTCGAATTCGCTCAGCAGGATCTTTCACTTGGCTAGCTTGCCAGTGGGCATGGGCTTCTGAAAGATGTACTTTAAATGGATCCATCCTTGATATGAGATATGTTATGTAGGCACAGAAGTGGTGTCTCAGATTTTGGGCGACCCAAGTTAGAGCACAACATGTACGCTCTAATAGAGAATACCAAGCTTCATATGGAGTGAACTTCTTGCTGAGGTAATAAATAGCGTGTTCCTTCCTTCCTGTTTCATCATGCTGCCCCATAACGCAGCCTAAGGCTCCATCTAATACCGCAAGATACAGTAGCAAAGGTCTGCCTGGCTCGGGGGGTACTAGGACTTGCAGTGTTCACAAATATTCCTTGATTCTATTGAAAGCCTTTTGACAATCATCGGTCCACTCGGTCGCAACGTCCTTCTTCAGCATCTTAAAGAATGCTCGCAGATGACTGTAGACTGTGCTATAAACCGGATGATGTAATTAATCCTCCCCAAGAAACTCATCATATCTTTCTTGTTCCTTGGTGGCGGTAACTCTTGAATGGATTTGACCTTTGATGGATCCAATTCTATTCCCCGGGGGCTCACAATAAATCCCAGCAGCTTCCCAGCAGGAACCCCGAATGCACACTTCGTGGGGTTTAGTTTCAGATTGTATTTTCACAACCTATTGAAGAACCTCCCCAAATTGTCCATGTGATCAACAACTTTCTTTGATTTGATAATGACATCATCTACGTACACCTCGATCTCTTTGTGAATCATGTCATGGAATATGGTAGTCATGGCCCTCATGTAGGTGGCCCCTGTATTCTTTAGACCGAATTGCATCATCTTGTAACAATATACTCCCCTAGGCGTAATGAACGCCGTTTTCTCAGCATCTTCCTCATCCATCCAGATCTGGTGATAACCAGCGAAGCAATCCACAAAGGACTGCAATTCATGCTTGGCGCAGTTATCGATCAGAATGTGTATATTTGGCAAGGGGAAGTCGTCTTTCGGATTGGCCGATTGAGATCCCGGTAGTCGACGCAGACTCTGACCTCCCCATCCTTCTTTGGCACAGTTACAATGTTTGCTAACCATGTCGGGTACTCCACTACCCGGAGAACTTTGGCGTTGATCTGCTTGGTAACCTCTTCTTTGATTATCAAACTCATGTCGGGTTTGAACTTTCTGAGCTTTTGTTTAACTGGTGGACACATTGGATTATTTGGAAGTTTGTGAGCCATAATAGACGTACTTAGACCAGTCATGTCATCATACGACCATGCAAATACGTCCTCATACTCTTTTAGAAACTCTGTGTATTCTTTCTTTTCTGACGGTGACAAATGGATGCTGATGCGAGTCTCCTTGACGTTTTCTGAATCTCCCAGGTCAATAACTTCAGTCTCATCCAGGTTGGACTTAGGTCTGTTCTCAAAGTTCTCAACTTCTTTGACAATCTCGTCGGATATGTCGTCCTCTTCTGAATCAATGTCCGTTTGCCGCGTTGTCTCATTGCATGTCACAGTCATCGATTTATCAAGACAAGTAATAGTAATGCTGTATAAATAAAGTAAATGAGAGAAAACAATAGCAATAAATATCAGATTCGTAAGAGAAATTTAGAAGATGCTTTGATAAATTGCATAACTGTTTTGAACATTGAAGATCTTTATTGCAGAAATTGAAAAATGCAGAGAAAGGAAAATCATTTAGTAAATAAAATAGTAAATAATTCTTGTTTTACCCTTGCTACCCCGAGGCTCATCGGGCCTTGGTTGTCTTGATAGACCAGTTCTTGAGATATGCCCACTTGATCACAGTCTGTATGGAAGGGCCTTCCTCCCCCTCCCCCTCGAAAACAACATATCAGTCCATATCATCATTCTCTAGGAACAAACTCCTCATTGCTGCAAGTGCTTCTTCTTCAAATTTTGAATGTAGAACACATCTGGTGCATTCTCTGTGTTGAATCTAAACCTGTCCATGAAATCAAATGCCATGCTTACCCAGTTTGACCATTTCTTGGGTCTTGGCTGATGTACCAAGACAATGCATCTCCCTTCAAACTCCTCATGAACAGCTTCATGCGTATTCTTTCATCCTTTCCAACGCCAACCAATTTGTCGCAATAGGTCCTCAGATGGACTCTCGGATCACCAGTACCGTCAAACATTTTGAACTTTGGAGGTTTGTACCCTTCGGGCAGTTCGACATCAGGTTGGATACAAAGGTCTTCATAATTCAACCATTCAATCCCCTTGATCCCTTCAACACCCTGAACTCAGCTGTTCAGTTTCCTAAGCTCCTCGACCAGGTTCCTGATAAGTAAATCCTTTTCGTCATACTCGAATGCCTGTGGGATAGGCGGAGTGGAGTGGGTCATGGTTTCCACATATATGGGATTGTTATAGGTGTGGAAATGTTCTTTAGTTGGGGTTTCGAGGTTCTGGGATGAGTAGTGGGGTGTTATTTGTGGTGTGGCAAGTATTGTATTGTGTCGGGAGAGTTTGGTTCTTTGGGGGAGTGGTGTGATGATGGGGTGCGGGATGATTTTGCTGTCTTGGGATATTTTGTGGAGGTGCGGGTTTTTGAGCATTGTTGACGTCAGGGACGTTGAGGGAAAATGACAAGTTGGCCAGATTCCAGACTTGATCGAGTTCTTCCTGAAACTTCAGCAATTTTTGTTCAAGCGTCGACATGTTCTCATGCAGGACCTGAATACCTCGGCCAGCAGTGGCCTCTACCCTTTCAATCACATTCTCCTTTCTGATGTCGTTGGACTCTTCCATCTTACTTTTTCCTTTGTCTTTTCCCTTACGAGGACTAGGGGGATGAGTAGGTGGAGGGCCCTTGGATCTGGTGCGATAGGCTGATGATGCCAGAATGCACGAACTAACCTTTGGGGAGGGGAGTAAGAAAAAATAAAAACAAAATGTAACCAAGTCAGTGAGGATTATGAAAAGAGTATTGCAGTATTTAAACACATAATGCGGAAATGAAAGTGTGTCCTAAGTTGGTTACCTCTTTGTGACCGAGGTAGGCCTAACGACAAATTGATTTGGAGAACTTAAAATGCTAAATGCCTCATTTTATTGATAATAAAATAGACAAATCCCAAAACGACAGACGAAGAATAAAGATCACTAATGGCCATTGGCCTTATTACATTGTTAGAAAAATAAAGACATTCCTATTTACTTGGTCCTAGAAGGACCTTTCCCAGATTCGGCATTACTGCTTTCTTCTAACAGCTTCCCCAGCTCGCGAAGTCCTAGCTATAGATAAGTTTTGGATAAGTATCCCCCTGCAGCTCCCTCAACCTTTTGACAATCTTCAACCCTTTTGATGAACTTTTCTTCCAAATCGATTACACCTCGTTCCAAATATCCCAGCCTCTTGTTGGCACTAATAGCCATGTCCTTCCATTCCTCGATCAGTCTTTTGTTGGACTCATGTATCTTGTGGTGATCATCCTCATTTTCCTGGATCCTTTTATGCAACTGGTTGAACTTGACTGGTGCTTCAGCCCTTTCATCTACAATCCTGTGACCTCGGACGTACCCTGGCTTGCTATGACCACCCAGATCTTCATCTAACCAGCCCAGATAGAAAGGGGTATAACCAACGTAATACATGTTCGGTTCGATGGTGTCTTTCTCAAGTATAACCTTGCAGTGCCATAGGTGCTGAGCTTGGCACTTGTGAGGACTGCCATTATTTTGAAAGTCGGCTCGGAGATGGCTCGTCTTCTCAACCCTAGGGATGACTTCCTTCCTTCCTGCCTGCCTCATAACTCTAAGAGGGACGTAAGGGTATGTCCCCCTTAGACCAATCAGTACCAGAAATGATGCGTCTCAGGATCGAATGATGAACTCATCCGTTGGAAACCATTCGAACATCCATTGAACCTGTTCTTTAGTCAGGTTATCAAAGAGCTCGTCCCATCCCTCAGCATCTTCAGGTTGAGCGAACATGTCAGGGATATAGTTCATTCGCTTTGGGTGATGGAAAGCGATGTGGTCATCCCACATTCGAC
This sequence comes from Nicotiana paniculata, assembly GCA_005239505.1. Classification (NCBI taxonomy): domain Eukaryota; kingdom Viridiplantae; phylum Streptophyta; class Magnoliopsida; order Solanales; family Solanaceae; genus Nicotiana; species Nicotiana paniculata. The sequence continues at coordinate 10,068 of MDKI01213342.1, forward strand.
GGTGAATGTCCTGTCGATATTCCCCTTTTTGGAGATGTTCTACAAGCCAGAGTTGGAGTAACAGATTGCAACCTTCGAAATGCTTTGCTCCTTGTTGACATTTTTCTAAGGCCTGGTACGTATCTACAACGATCATGGGCACAATGCTGAAATATTGCCCATTTAACCCTTCCATTATGGTCTTAGTTACCACGTCTAGCCTGGTGTGGATCCTTTCTTTCTTCATCGGGAACACGATCAATCCCAAAAAGCAGACCATAAACACGAACACTCGGCGATGGACATGTCCCAGAGAGGTGATAGAGAACTCGTCATGGTAGGTACGGTATGATTTGCTGTAGCCATACCATCCGTACAAGTAGTCAAAAGGAATGTACAAATCCTCCAGACATACCAATTCCGCGTTCTTTTTCAGACCCATCATTTTGAGGAAACTTCTGTCTGTGCGGTTCTCAGGCATCAGCAACCCCGAAGTTTCTCATACTAGGTTAGCCAACTCTCCTATATCTTTTATCAACGGTGCCATTTCGATGTTCCCAAAGCGGAACAGAGATCTTTCGCGATCCCAGAATAGGATAGCAGCCTCTACTATCATTTTGTTAGGGTGGAGTTCCAGAAGAGATGGTAGATTACCCAAGTGTTTCCTGACGATAGATTTGTCGCTAGAGTATAGATCCTCCCACCAACTTAGCAATTTTGGGTGGATGTTGGAGAGCATGCCGAATCTGGGGACTTCGTGCCTCATTTTTTTTCCTGCAAAACAAATAGTTTAGGCCCTTACCCCTACCAGACTCGACTATTTAACGTCAATAATTAGCAGGAAACATTTAGTTCTCCAAATAAATGCAAAGAATGTGAGGGCGTCCGTTTGGGTTTAGGGAAACCCGATGGACTTTTGGATAAGTCTATCTTAAAAGCTATCGTGCGGACGACACTTTATCTTTGACTAGGTTTGACCATGATGCATGCAACAGTTAAACAGAGTAAGGTTTCTATGGGGTTTTAGACTGGTATCCTTGAGCGTACAACTCAAGGGGGAAAGGCACGGAACCGTCGACTGCACCGCTGATCGACTTGTTTTACCGCTAATAAGCCTTTCCGAATTTAGGGGGTGATAATATAGGAAGGGCGCAACCACTCATCAATAGTTGCTATAGTATTTTGTTTGGCACGAGTGGAGTATGAATGTTGAGCATGATTTATGCAATAAGTATTAAAACAAGTTGTTACGTATTTGCACGTTAAAGAAAGCGGTAAAAACAGTAATAATGATTTAAAGCAGTTACAAAAAGGAAACAAAGAGATATGTCAGTTACGTTTGGAAATAAATACTCGAAGTAAGCAATTAATTTGCATGAAAAGGGAATGGGAAAGGGTGCAAGTATTTAAAACAAGGCATAAACTCACGAAACAATTTGAAAATGTAAAAGCCTATAATCCCCAGCAGAGTCGCCATGCTGTCGCGCACCCTTTTTTTCCTCGCGGAGATTCGGGTTTATGACATTGGTTGGGACAACTCGTTCCTTTTGGGAAAAGGGTTTTGCATATTTTGAAGAGTCGCCACCTAACGATTTTAACGGTGCGTTACGACACCTAAGGGGTTCAATTACAACTACGTTGCTAACCAGAGACTTGGGTAAGGGCTTGAAATTATCCTAAGGGGAAGGTTTTAGGCACCCCTTAGGATCCACAAGTGTGGTTCCCGGCCAAATGGTTTCGTGAATTTGTACAATTAGCAAATAACAAGTAAAGGCTCAAATAAGAGGGGATAAGTCTTAAGCATACGAGTGTTTAGAAAAACAGCAAATGAGATTAGACTTAGAAAGGGATTACGAGCTAAGCATATAAGAGGTGTCCTAGGTTTATAATAATATGGATCACATAAATGCAATACCCTATAATCACTCCTCGAAGAGGGGCTACACGTGGTATTAGCGCACCGGTCATCATATCCATATTCTACCCTTCCCACCCCATAAAGGTGATTAAAGCTCGTGTTGGTCACGAATTCTGTTGCGTGCTATTACCCGTCCCATCCTATCAGTCCTGGAGGAGGTTAGGACTACTATCCTAAAAGCTAGGTACTAGGCAGACCCTCAGGTTTAAAAGGCAGAATTCTAAGGCGACAAGCAAAGAACATATAGGACTGCAGTCAGTGGGAAACACAATTAGAACATACATGAAGCTCAGATTTTCCTCCGCAAATAATGCACATAATTAGCACGACTCAAACACATATAAGGGCAGTATTGTTAATTAATATCCTAAGACATGGTATCTAGGTGAATTCAGAGGATAAACAGACAGGCAGATTTGTTTTATAACTTAAGGAAAACATGCTCTTAATCAGTTTTGCCTACTGATTTTAAAAGAAATACCTATTAGCGTTAAGAAACACCTACAAGAAAGACAGATTTCTAATTTTGAAAAAAAATTAGTTACCTAAGGCTTGCCTAGGCGAGGGCAGTGTATATTAAAAGAATTATTAAAGGAATTGTTGCAAATTATTACTTAAACATGCTGTTCCAGGTTGTTCAGAACACAGAAGCAGTACCAGTTATTTAGAGAAAACTGAGTGAGGTTGTTATAGCTTTTATACATTAGTAGTTAGACTAAATGTAGTTGAGTGATTAGGGCCCTATAACATGATATCTCATGCATAGATAGAGATGCAGAATGATGCGTACGCAGAGTTCCTAAGCATGATTTATAAATGCTCAGTATTAATCATGGTTTCAGAAGATGCTAAAATGATAATCTATTCTAATGTTGTTTAGCCTAAGACAGGATTTCTAAGCGTACATGAGAGTGGAACATGATAGTACAAAATACCATTAATTAGTAGGATTTTTCTAAGTACAAGTGAACATGCTGAAACAGTAGGCATGAGACCTAATAAACATGATTTCTAATGCGTGAATATGAACATATGGGCCTAAACATGATCTCTATTGCACAGATAGGAAACAAAATCAAATAGAATGATTTCTAATGCATGGATTCCAACACATGGGCCTAAACATGATCTCTATTGCACAGATAGGATATAAAGTCTAATAGCATGATTTCTATCCCTTTGATAACTAATGCATGCGTAGCTACCCCTCCCTTTCCACTATCCATCCCCTGAGTTGTTTACAAGTTATTACGGGCCAGGGAATTATGAATTACATAACCAAAGGAAAATAAGAAGTTACTTCTATAGGGAGCCTTCAATTAGGCCCAGATCTTCCGTACCTCACTGCCTTATGGTATTGCATAGCCTTTTCATAATTTGGATGTGTCAGAGTTCCCTAAGGACCTCAAGTGCTCCCGGGCAATGCTCACACCCAGACATAGCCAAAAGAATTAAACATATGCAGTGTGGAAGTGCCAACCTTGTGTGTCAGAGTTCAGAGGGTACTCAAAGGGTTCCCAAAGCAGTGCTCACACAAAGGAGGCTGAACTTAGACTTCTAAGAGTGTGTGTGAGAGTGCTTTTATTTAAAAAGGATTTAAGTAAGGAACAATTTGAGAAAGAGTAAGTGGAAACAGTTTTTGAAGAAGGAAATGGAAACTTAACATCATAAAGGACCAAGGATAGTCCAACAAACACAAACATGGGTAATGGGATTGGGGACAAATACAGACCATGTAAGGGCATACATACAACATGCAGATAAGCACACAGACATGCAATCAGGAAACTTCTAAGGGTCTAGAGGATCAGAGAGTATAGTGCTAAGTCAGATTATCATTAAGGCCATGGTTAAACTAATGTGCCAGTCATAGGCATGTAAGAAGTAGGTGCTAAGTGTACAGAATTGCTGGTCATAAACAGATAAATCCTAATTTAAACATGCAGAGGGGACTTTAGGATCCTAGATATATGCTAAAAAATAAGTAAGCAAGTTAGAAGCATGCTGAATCACAACAGTAAGGAAACATGTTGGTTTGAAGACTGAAATATAAATTAGGACATAGCAATGAAGTAGATAAAGCAATAACACAAACAGGAAAGTAGGAGAATGCACAATAGTTAGCCTTGGCTTGCAGCCGGCTAACCTAGAGTAGTGGTAATTAGCACAAAAGAGAGAGCAGAAAGTCTTTTGAATTGTGAGAGAGATTTTTTGAACAGATTAGTTCGTGTGGTTTTGTGTGTATGAATAGAGTAAATATAGTTTTTGAAAAGCAGGCAGAGGAATAAGGTAAAAATAATAGTTCAGCAGTAATTATAGAAATAATCATCAATTAGAATTAATTTAGTATACAGACTTCCTTTAATTAAGGAATCAAATGGTAACAAGTAGTGACAACAAAAGGAAAGGAATCAAGTAAATTGTATATAATTATAGAAATAAACACAAGTAGGATCCAATCAATACAAGTATTCCCCATAGGGCATTTGACACTTTGCTTGCAAAGTATGGTGTCAATCACAAGGTCTCAACTCATTATCACCCCCAAGCTAGTGGACAAGTGGAGGTCTCAAACAGGGAAATTAAAAGCATATTGTCAAAAACAGTGAATGCAAATAGAACTGATTGGTCAAGGAAGCTAGATGATGCGTTGTGGGCTTATAGGACGCATTTAAGACTCCAATCGGTATGTCTCCGTACCGGTTGGTGTTTGGAAAAGCATGTTATTTGCCGGTTGAGCTAGAACATGAAGCCATGTGGGCCTTAAAGAGGTTAAATCTTGAGTGGGATGTTGCAGCAAATCTCCGTGTGGAACAATCAATGAGCTAGATGAATTCCGGTTTCATGCCTATTCAAGCTCATCATTGTACAAGGAGAAGATGAAATACTTGCACGAAAAATATGCCCGAAGCAAGGAATTCAAAGAGGGTGATTTGGTCTTTCTCTTCAACTCCCGATTACCTCTGCTTCGGGGTAAGCTAAAGTCTAAATGAAGTGGTCCCTTTGAGGTAGTGCATGTAACATCTTTTGATGCCTTGACTTGAAGAAAAAAAATGGTGAAATCTTCCAGGTTAATGGGCATCGTGTAAAGAATTACTTGGGGAAGTTTGATGACTGCCACGTAGTGGAATTGATAAAGTTTCAATGATGATGGTAACCTGCATCGTGCCGCGATGCTAAATCAAGCGCTTCTTGGGAGGAAACCCAAGTGATTTTTCTCTCTTTTTCATTTTTCTTCTTAGATTAGGCTCTTGTGAACTAACTGGTTGTCAGATTTGTGTAGGAATTATTGATGCAGTGCATGTTTAATGCTTGAGAAATTTGGCTAAGCGTGTTACTGAGACCGCTGACCGCGCTCAAAATTTCGCGGTCGGTGGAAGCTTTTTTGCAGGGGCGAGATTCAGCAGCGGGAATGGACTTGAAAAGTAAAAATGTGTAACTTCTATAAAGTTCAGTACGCATCCGCAGTGGATTTTTTGCGGTTAGCGGAACTTGTTCCGCGGCCGCGCCCATTTTCCGCTCTCACCGGTGGAATTTCAACAACAGTTCTTCAAAAAGGTTCCTACCGCGCCAGGTAAGTCAGTGTGGGGTCCCTAGGGTTTAGTATAAATAGGAGGTCCCTCCTCCTTTAACAATTTTCACACCCTCACATTTCACAACCCCCTTTACACTGTTCATTAACTCCTGTTGCATCTAGAATTCATCTGACTAATTTATATATCAAATCCAACACCTGGTATGCTCAATTTCTTAGTTTTAATCTTAGTTCTTTCTTTTTCGTTTTAGTTAGTTTCATTTTTTTCTTTCTAGTTAGGGTTATTACATGCCTACTATCATAATCTTGCTTAAATGTGGAAAAAAATAAATGGGTACTTGTTTTTGATGCCTAATGGGGGTTGGGATGTTTCACTTTTCTTCTTAATTGCTTAAATTCTCTACTAAGTGTAAACCCTAGCTCATGGATTTTTCTTCAGTGCTCGTCTATTTCAAATTCCGCGGCCGCGACCTAAATTTTGCGGTCAGCGTTCATATGATTTTGCTGAGTTTAAATTGGTCGAATTTACGCGGCCGCCTTGATATTTCCGCTGTCAGCAGCTGGCTTTACGCGATCGCACTTGTTTTTTCACGGACAACGGAGTCAATGTTCAGAGAAGTGATAAAGAGGATCCGCGGCCGTGTTCGTTTTCACGCGCACAACAGTGAAGCTTTCACGTCCGTGCCAAAAATTCTGCGGTCAGTGGTGGCCCATGTTCAGAGACTGGGTAGTCTGAATCCCAGCCTCTCGCAGACGCAGTCCTTTTTCCGCTGTGAGCGGTAGCCAATCCGCGGTCGCGCTCCTTTTTCCGCTAACATCGCTCCTCTATACTTAAATACTGTAACCTTTATCTGCTTTCATCTAATACTTGATTGAACACCAATACTAATGAGCTTTCACTGATTTTGTATGCAGATAATGGTTCGATCTAGAGGTGGACAAGAGAAACAACCAGGGAGAGGAGAGCCCTCCCAGGGAAAAGGGAGAGGAAAACAACAAGCTGCACCCCTAGCCGTTAAAAGTCTCATTGGCATATAAACAAAGCCTTCGGAGGCCCACTCCTGACACTTCAGAGACAAGTGAGTACGTCCCCTCTCAGGAGATTTCAGAGGGGGAAGCTGGCCAGACTCAAGAGGAGGTACAATCCCAGCCCCGTCGCCTTATAAATGAATCAACTTCTGTGTTCGGCTCTTCTGATAGCTTGGGAATTAGTGACTCTCCTCCACCCCGGCCTCCAGTGCAGCAGCTCCAGCCTCCACACCTTCCCCAATACAGATTGATAGTGACGATGATGTCCCGGATGACGGGAGGGGTGGTGACACCCAGACAGGGGGATTGGAGAGATAAAGGAACCCGGTGGTATAGCAAGACTGGTTTGTGAGTGAGAAAGACTACCACAAGTTCCAAGAGTGATGGCCTCAAAGGTCACTTATATTGGAGAGGGTATTCATTTAGCGGTACCTTCTACCCCACAACCCAAATATCAAGAGGCGCTTTAATGATAGAATGGGGTGGAAATTCTTCACCAGAAACTTGCGGAGGCCAATGATTTTTTGGTCAAGGAATTCTATGCAAATGTCTCCCATATAAAAAATGGCATATATTTGACAAAAGTTTGCAACAGGAAGATTATGTTTGATGGCAAAACTTTAAACGACTATGCTGGGTTCAATAACGAGGATGAGTCCCTTTATGTGGAGAAGGTAGCATTGGATGAGTTAGCCCGCCCTTGTCTTGCTTCGGTGATTGCTATTCCAGGGACTAATTCAGCTTGGCTAACACCCGGAGTCCCTATCTACATGAACACCTCTAATCTTCGAAGCGAAGGGGTGGTCTAATTTTGTGTGCAATCGATTGGACCCTACTACACATGACAGTGATATGCCAGTCTCCCGGGCTATTATTGTGGGGGCTATCATGGCGGGGTTCCCATTCAACGTCGAGAATATTATGGCCAGAGTGATAAGCAGAACGATTGGAAAGGATGAAAGGTCATATCCCTTCCCAAACTTCCTCACTATGTTCCTAGAGGACCAAGGAGTGGAAGGAAGGGACTTTGACACCAAGGTGAAGCCAAAAAAACCATTTTCCTGGTACAACCTCCAGGGTCCGGACAACCCCAAATCCAAGGGAAAATCCACCACTTCCACTGGCTAGTCTGAAGAGCCAAGGGTGGTGGCCACTGGGTCCGAGCCTTCCACTGCTGAGGGGCCATCTGCTACAATGCCACATCCACCCTCCGGGCTATCTACTTCTCTCCCACCATCAGGGCCTTCTTCATCAGCATACCCTCAAACTGCTCTGAGGGTTAATCAGACTTTGGCCGGCATCAACAACTGGATGCAGGTAGCTACATCAAAGCTATCTGCCTTATCCAGTGCAGTAGCAGCTCAGGCAGTTCCAACACAAATCTAGATGCCTCCATCAGTGGAGGAATCATTGAAGAGTATTCTTGACAACCAACAACAGATTTTGGAGTCTCTGGGTGCGCATGCAAAGGTAATCAAGGAGCTGGGTAAACAAGTGAGGAAAGTGAAGAAGGGTCAAGAAGAGTTGAAGAAGGAGGTGGCGAAGCTCGCTTCCGCCGACGACATTCCTCTAGATCTCCTTATGGGAGAACCTGCCCCTGCAGCACAGATGGCTCAGCCATCACATATACCAGAGCAAGAGGCCATCAGTGAGCCGCTGAGGAGGGTGGTGATCCCCCAGACTGAGGGCTGGGAGATTCAGCTGGAGGACCCCGAGGGAGATGACTCAGGCCAGCCACAGGACCCACCCAGTGACCCTATGCAGACATAGGCATCCTAGGGAGTTTTCTTTACTATCTACCCTTCCCCTATTATATTTTTTCTTGTAGAATTGAGGGCAATGCTAATTTTTAATTGTGGGTTGGCCTTATTTTGATGATGATTGGTCTGTAATAACTCCTGGTACTATTTTTCTTTCTTTACTTTCTACTAATCGTACTTTATTTTCGTACTTTTCACTTTTGGTATTTATATAAATTTACCATTCCATGTATATATTCATTCCCCTTTTATGTATATTCGTCTCAATACCCTATTGTACAGATTCATTTTACTTTATGTATTTTTTAATTTATAACTTCTTTTATAATTTTCCTTAATAGTTTAGCTTCTTATTTCCTTTAGTAGCTTCTTTTTGAATTGATAGCTTCTTGTTGCATTTTCTTGATCAATAAGACTTTGGTTTTCTCAATGCCACGGTTCTTTCCAAGGGTGGAATTTGTGTGAACCGGGTGGCTCTTCCCTACGATGGATGGCGTGGCAATTTTCTTAAGGGATTGAGTCTGTTTTTCTTTTTGTTTTGATATATGGTAGTAATGAATAAAAGTGACTCAAGTAAGCTTCACTTGGCACCAGCACATTTACCTTTGACCTCATGGTTAGAGACAAGTGGTTGACGAGACTAGCTCTAGTTGTGACCCTTAGAATCTTGAGTTGACTAAAATTATCATTAAGTGGTTTCTGTGTCCATATGTGAGTTTCAATCGTAGCTAGGGTTGTTGTGGGCCCTCGACTCTATTCTCTTTAGCAATCCAGTGGCTTGAGATGTGAGGTTTTGAATTGCAAGTCCAAGTGCCGTGCCAACAAGTCTAGAACTTGCCCCGAATGTTTTTAGGCGAAATTTTAAGTGTAGCTAGACTTGAGAAGTGATTATAGGATCTCATTGGTCCCATTTCAATTTGAAGACTTCCATAGCCTACCATTATAATATCCTTATTCAACCCCTTTGAGACTAAGCCTTTTCATTAAATAACCGCATTACAAGTCTTCATCCGTTCTATAATGAACCTCTCTTGGCACCCAATCTTTCCTTAGTATTCATGATGAGCAATAGTCAAAAACATAAGTTTGGGGGAGAGAAGTTCAAAGTGATGAAAGTTTCAAAGAACAAAAAAAATTGATGAAAAGAAAAGGGCAAAGAAAAGGATGAAAATCCAAAAAGAAACATGTCAAAAGAGAAGTAAAGGTTGAAAGGATTCAAGAAAACAATGTTGAAAGGCTTGGAATGATGAGAAAAGGATAAAAATGAGCGTCAAATAGAAGAAAGAGCGACAATATGTCTCTCTAGTTCCCCCAAGGAAGAAGAAAATGACTCAAAGAGTCAAGAAAACATGAGCCGAATTCTGAAAATGGAGTGTTTAAGGAAAGATGATACAATGATAGTTCATTATGTCCGACCTTGATCCCCAAAAGCCTTCATTACATCCCGATAAATCCCTATAGGATTTCAAGTTGAGTGAGCTTACATTAGTGGTGATTTACATGAAGGGCAAGCCTATGGTACTTAGAGCCGGACTTGTGGCATTCTTTTAAGAGTGATGAGCGCACTTCTTGACAATCCCGGTTTTGAGTGTACATTCTATAAGGTGAGATAAGCTCATGGAGAGTAGAGGAGAAAGAGTCTGGGATCCACAGTGACCTACGTGAGAGAGCGAGTCTCTTTGACGAATTGAGCCAACTCTTGAATCTTTTGTGTCACATTAGACATATGGAACTCAGAAAGTCATTGCATAATATTTTCAATAATGCATTTGTGTTGAGGGTAATTGTTAGTTCCAATTGAAGCTTGATGAAGTTACTTCCAACAGCTGGAATTCTACTTTCTTTTTCTTGTGGAGGTGGGAATTACCTTGTTTGCTTGAGGACAAGCAAAAGCTTAAGTTTGGGGGAGTTGATAACTAGGGATTTTAACCTACTATTTACTCTCTTTTGCTTAGGTTTTGGGTCAAAAATGCGTTAAGGTATTCCCGAAAACTAACTCAAGGTGCTACTTGCAGGTTTTGGTCAAAATGAGGAAAAGAAGCCAAAACTAACTCATAAAGGAGCCAAACTTGCACTAGCCCTAAAAATTACTTAAGCACTGTCAGCGCCATTTTTACGCTACAACGTAAGTTCTTCCGCTGAGGCGAATTACCAGATTACTGCCGCGGAAGTGAGATTCAGAGAGATGAAATTGGGATAATTGTTGACCGCTGACCGCGTTACTATAGCGCAGACGCGAAACCATTGGCGCGACCTCGAACATAATTGCGCTGAGAGCGGAAGTTAATAATCAGAGACCTGGCAACCTGGGGCAAAGCAAAGAACACGGTCCGCATCATTATTACGCGGCCGCGAAGCAGCCTGATGTTGAGGCGGTAAGAAATCCGCTGGGAGCAAAATCAAAGTTCTGAGAGTTTTCATTAAAGCTAAAATGAGGAACGCGGTCCGCGAACATTTTACGCGGTCGCGAATAAAGATCACGCGGACGCGGTAGATGTTACGCTGTCCGCGAAACCCATCCCTGTCCAAGTCCAAATCTAAAGTAACGTGGTCCACGCTCGTTATTGCGCGAACGCGAAAGTCCATTCGCTGAGGCGCCCATTATTTCGCTGACAGCGGAACCTTCGTAGGGGTATTTTTGTCCAGTAATTTCAGTTGTGTATAAATAGATCTTTTACACATTTTTAGGTCAAGTTTTGTATTAAGGAGCTCGTGAACATCAATATATTACCACTTTGAGTAATTTTAGAGTAGCTTTAGCTTATAACTTTAGATTTTATTCTTGTAATTAACATTTTTGCCTTATATCTCATCTCCATCTTTGATTTCTACCTCAATTATGAGTAGCTAGACCCATTTGCTAGGGTTGTGACCCAATCCTAGTTTGGGTATTTAATGGGTCTTCAATTTTAGGGCTTTTTTGTTTATGGTTAGTGATATTTAGCTTGTTTCATGCTTGATCTGTTGAATTGGTGGTTGCAAACACTGATTCGTGCCTTTTTTACTAGGGCTCTTCTTGAGAAAGAGATCCCAAGTCTAGGTAAAATAGGCTAACAAGGAATCGGGTGAATTTAAGAGATTGATAGCCCAAATTAAAGGGTTAAACCTAGAGATAGTAATACTCGACTTGAGCCAATTTCACTTACACTGTTTGAACACCCAATTAGGCTTGAGAAAGCCAATTCGGGCAAAGTCACTCAAACTACCGAGAGGTATAGAGTGAGTAATTGAGTGTAAGATTATATCACGACCCCAGATACAATAAGTTTGTCCTAAATTCTAGACTCCATTAGATACCAGCCTAGGTGTAAGTCACTTCCCTAGTGCTTTTTATCAATTGAGAAAACCATTACAAAAACATTGTACTTAGTTCAACAATCAATAGTAATAACTTAGAATAGAATCAAAACCCACTCATGACTAGAAGTGTAATTAAAGACAATGCACATAGCTAGATTGGATAGGAACCCAATTCCCAACCAATTATAACTCCCTGTGGATATCGATCCCAACCTTTCGGGTAAAAGCTACATCGTCCCCTCCTCGCCATTATATAGTGGTGCAGGGTTGGAGCCGATCAGGGTTAACCCCCAAACTCATAAAAAACTCATTAAATTTCTTATTGATAACATGTATTGTTTTGCTTGGTCCCACTTAGACATGACATAGATCTCACCAGAGATAATGACACATCGATTGAGTCTGGACCTGAAGTTCAGGCCAATGAAACAAAAGAGAAGGCTCCAATCCGAGGTAAAGCACACATTCATCAAGAACGAGGTAATTAAGCTTCTCAAAATAGGATCCATTCGGAAAGTAAAGTATCCCGAATGGTTAGAAAATGTAGTCGTAGTCCCTAAAAAGGGGAACAAACTTAGGATGTGTGTAGATTATAAGGATTTGAACAAAGCATGCCCTAAAGATTCTTTTCCTCTGCCTAACATCGATCGTATGATCGATGCCACGGCCGGCCACAAGATCCTTAGTTTTCTCGATGCCTATTCCAGGTACAATCAAATCCAAATGAACCTGGGAGATCAAGAAAAGAATTCATTCATCACTAAGTATGGAACATACTGCTATACCGTAATGCCTATGGGCTAAAAAACGTAGAGTCTACGTACCAATGCCTAGTGAATAAAATGTTCGAAGAACAAATAGGTACACTAATGGAAGTATATATTGATGATATGCTAATTAAGTCCCTGCGCGCAGAGGGCCATTTGACATATTTGCAGGAAACATTCAAGATATTGAGAAAATACAACATGAAGCTCAACCCTGAGAAATGTGCGAGGTCGGTTCGGGCAAGTTTCTTGGCTTCATGGTGATGTGTGGCTAGAATTCGTGATTTTAAGCATTATATACCTCGCATTTTATGTGCTT
>ML356623.1:0-100337 GCA_005239505.1 Nicotiana paniculata
ATATATATATATATATATATATAGGTTACGTAATGTTTGTTACATAATGGCCTACATTGTGCCGCTTAGGACACACTAATTTCCTAAGCTTGCTAATCTATTGCAAGCATCCATAGAAAAGTATTTTACAAAACTAAAATTAGTGTCTTCATCATAAATTACAGAATTTGCAACAACATTAGGAGTGCATATAAAAACTTCTTTTTTCTTCCTTCCTGGAGACCTTCCCAACTTGGCCATGATGTGAGCCACCCTATTTCCTTCCCTAAATGCATGCTGTAGGAGGGTCACCTTCCCTTGGTGCATTAACGGTCTTCAAACATTGACAATATTTTTAAAGAGTTTATTACCACAATGTATAGTTTGTATTGCCTCCGCGCAATCCGTCTCTACTTCTAGTGAAAATAAATCCCACTCATGTTCTATTTTAAGGCCTTCCTTTATTGCCTTGAGTTCTCCCTCCAATGAGCCCCTAGCCTGTATGGACTTTGTGAATCCTACAATCCAGTTCCCCTTAGCATTACGGAATACCCCCTAAGACTACTTTGGCATTCTTGATGACTAGCATCAACATTCAATTTCTATCATCCTTTAGGAGGTTTTTGTCACTTGATTTGTATTTGAATCTTGTCAATGGGCATAGGGTTGTTTTCCGTGAGAAGCTTATATTCTACTACTTTATGTATGTTAGTAGCGTAGCTCGAGTTGTTTTGGTTATTAGCATTTCTGTTTGTCCAACTCTCCCGTAGGGAAAAGGGAGTAAATAATTCCAATTAAGGAGGTTGGGTCTCATAGAAAATCCTGATTATTTAATTGGATTAGTCAGTGCTCTTTTGTAAGTTCATATGAGGCTACCCCACTCATACTATCTGAAAAACATTTGTTTACTTTGCAATAAAAAAAGATGTGAAGGAGACTGTAGAGAAATGTCATTTATAGGGCTCTTTGTTCGAATTTTGATCTTTAGGATATTTTGACGAATGTTAATGGGTATATCTACTGATAGTTTTGTGAGATACCATTTACGGTCGGAGTAAATATTCCTAATTTTTAGGTTGTAACTTGTAGGCATGCAAGGGCCTTCAATTAAACTTCTTAGGCTTGGCGTGTTAGGGATCCATCTTGCATCCCATATGTCTAGGTTAGACCTAAGGTAACGTGACACTGGTATAAAAGAGCTACTGGCCCTAAAGTAGTCGTTGCCAAGCCAATTCGATTTAACAAGGTTTTGGAACTCTGGGTGCCTACACCAAAAAGATTCCAAGTGGAAAGGTTGCACATGTTTATGCCTATTTCTAGGGATAAGCTCTATTAAAATGGGATTGTGGTTCGAGTATGTTTTAGGTAGGTGAATTATAGAATAGTTTGGAAACAGATCACACCATTTTTTATTTCCTAGGGATTTGTCAAATCTTTCCATAATTAAACATTTATTCCTATGTCTATGATTGGACCAAGTGTATTTACACCCTTTATAGCCGATGTCCATAAGGTTACAATTATTTATTTTTGATAAAAGTAAGTCTGCCTTGTTGTTATTAATAGGCCTCCCCCCCCCCCCCCCCCCCNAATGTCGTTAAAATCCACCCAATCAATCAATGCCCATTATAATTTCTCGAGATGTTTTCTAAAATATTCCACGTTATGTTTCTATATTGATAATTAGTGCTAGCATAAATAGACGTAAATAACAAAGTTTTTTGAATGGATAATACCTCGATTGTGGCATATATTACCTGATTTCAACGGATGAAACTGTGGATTATGACTACCTCATGGTTCAACATCACGACCATATAACATGACTTCCCTTCCGCTGGGACCTCTATCAGCCCAGAAAATCCAAATTCATCAAGATATTGTTCGTGGTTAACCATCTTAGTTTCCAGTAGGGTTACCATGCATGGCTTGTGAGTATGAATCATCTCTCTAAAATTTCTTCTGAAGTTATCGTTCTTCCCCCAATAAAGTTAGTTGGACGATTCATTTATTGGTTCAAATTCATGTTCATTGGTTCCCCATTCTCCCTTACCCCTCCTAGAAAAATAGGATTCGTTGTTAGAGATTGCACAAGTATCATTGCTTTGTTGCCGACAGTTGCGTCCTGAGGTGGTCTGATGCCCATTGAGCACTTGTAAAGTGCTAGGAGACAGTTGAGCATCTACCTTTTATCCTGCATCTCTGTGAAGAGATAGACCTTTACTCCGTCTACATTTTAGAAGTCTAGGACTAGCTTTGAGCCTTGGTTGAGGGGTCCCTCTACCTCCTCTTCCATTGTTGCCTCCTCCCGGCCTTGTTCATGCATTGCATAGGGGTGTGGTTGTGGTGCATGTGGGATTTCCTGATTCAGGGCTTGTTCCTAAGCCTGTTGGGTGGTGTCCCAAGGCAGGAAGATGGGATTCAGTTGAGTTAGAATTTCGGGTGGGAGGAAGGGAAGATATGGAAAAGTATTCTAGGGTTTAATTAGGTTGAAGTGGGGTGGCATATTCCACTGATTCTTCATTTCATGTAGTAGGTTTGGACTTAATGAAGGTTCTAGTGGGTGAAGGATGTTTTCTAGACAAACTTGGTTCCAGTAGTTGCTCATTGCAAATCTCATGCCTTCTTTTACTAGTTGTGCTAGGTATTGGGTATTTTGAAGGATTACTATTGTTTCCTGGCCGTTCACTTTGAGGTTGAAGGTGATTGCATGTCCCATTAGCCCCATTTCCATCCACGAGAGTGGTTGGTAGTCTTGGGTTTCATGGGGCCTGAACAAAAATGATCTGAGGAGCTAGTGGTTGAGGTGGGGAATGGGGAAGATTTTCCATTGTATGAATTTTGTGTTGTCTTAAGATTTGTATTAACCTATGTCTTCTTCTGAGAGAGGATTGAACTCTTGGCATTATGGGAGGATAGTGAATTATTTAATGGGAAGGAAGCATGTGGTGTATTAGGGTTGTCAATGGAGGGTGTGGGATTGGCGGTAGGGGTAATGATTGGGATGTCTTCTTGCCTGGATTTCGTATGGCCAATTTATAGATTTATAGGCCTATTGTGCGAAGATATGATATCTTTGCCGTGTATAGTGGAGGTGGCCATTTGGTTTGCGTTAGTGTCATTGAAGGCCATTTGTCCAACATGCGTAGGGGAGTTAAGATTTTCAGGTTTGTTAGTATGATGGTTTTGGTTAGTTAGGTTTATAGGAGGGTTAGGAGTAGGGTCTTTTGTTGACTTATTGGTTTTTCGTGTGGGATTAGAAATACTTGTAGAGCTAATTATGTTATCAGCCATCTCTATTTGCATGACACAGTTTTCCATGCTATTGAACATAGACACACAAGAGTCCAAGCTGACCATGTTTGTGTCCAAGGATTCCAAGTGTCTATTTGCATGGTATTTCTCTGTGTAAATGTTATTATTTTTTTCTTGATTATTGTCCAAAACCATTTGCTCATGTCCTAGAGTGGTAAACCTGTTTTGGACAAGAAAAGTGGTTTTGTCAACAATTTCCATATTAGAGTTTTTTCCCTCATTATAGGAAGGAGAGTTAGTAATTCCTTTTGTTTTATACTGTATAACATGAGTATCGATGCACTTACATGTGCTGTCATTGAATAGGTTTACGGAGATGCTTGGTCCTTCTTGTTTCTTTTTTGGAAGAAATTTGTTTGATGGATTGTTTTTGCCATTATGTCTCTTACCTTTGTTGAAACTAACAATTTTCCATTCTACTTCCCGGTTCTCCTTGTTTGGGCATTTCTCCTTATCATCTGGGTAGGATTTTATTTTTTTTATTTTTTGGGCATAAGGGCATATAGTAGAGAAATGCCCCAGTCTTCCACAAGTTGTGCATAGCAGGTTTTCACTCCCATAATGTATGGATTGTTTGTGTGTACTAATGTAAATGTAGGGTTGGACTGGGTACTCTAAAGGAATTTCAAAACAGAACCTTGTGTAGCGACCTTATCGTTGTCAATGTGCACACATAAATTTTCAGCAAACGACCTATGGAGTTGCCAATTTTCTCCTAGATTTTGCTATCATAAAATTTTGTTGGTAACTGTGGCAATCGAATCCATATTGCTGAGGTTGTTAGTTTTTCCTTAGTCTCAACAAAATTTGCTTTCCATTGGGCCACTTAAAAGTAATGGTCATTAACAAACCATGGACCTTGATGTAGAGCTTTGTTCATATATTTTTTTTTTTACAAGTTTGATGAGAAAGTAATCCTCACCCAGGTCAATTAATGTAATATAAAGTTCCTGGATTTTTTCCCTTAAGTATTGATGTAGTATTCTTTTTTCGAACAATTGGACAATGATTGCACATTTCCATGGTTCATAGATTATTCGCTTGTCCTCATTCGTAAGAGTGATCAAACTAATGCCTCGTGTGGGGGCATGTAGCAATGTTTCCGGTGCTTCTCCATTTCTTGAGGTAGTTTCTAATGGATACTCAATGGATTGATTCATGATTGGAGAAAAGCTCATGGGGTCTGAGGATATTAGCATATCCTTGAATAATGTTTTCGAATTTTCCCCATCTTGTTTTGGTTGAGAATTAGTGATGATGCCTGGTGGTTTGGGGGTATTGAGGATGAAGCTTCATAGGGTTTGGAGTTCATGCAAGAGAGCTTTTCAGTCATTTTGTGTGACTGACATATTGTGTGACTGACATATGAAACTTCACCATACTCACTTACCCTCGTAACTCCGCCCATGCACGACAGCAATGGAGCGACTTCAAATTGAACTTGAATTCCCTCATTACGTAAACTAAAGTTAAGATTAAATTTTTAATCATATATAAATAGTTCTTAAATTTGCAGAAAATAGAATACAATCATTGGTTATCGAAGGCTAGAAAATATTTTCATGAAAAATACGTGGTTTATCACTTATTTACCTTTGTTTATTGGTGAATGAAATTTTTTGCGAAAAATATTTTCTAGTATTTGGTTAGAGAATGTAATTTTTTATGCTACTCTCCTCACACCCCCCCCCCCCTCGAAGAGCCAATATTTTTCAGAACTCTATTTTCTTCAAGAATTTAATTATTCTTCTAATAGCTCACACAAATTCAAAGGAACTAATGTGCTCCTTTACTTTTTTATGCGAAAATAACGTTGAAATTTGTGTTCCATAACTATAAAGAAAGTACTCTTTTTTTGGTTGAAAAAGACTGTACTCTTTCCACAACATGAAAATAAAGTACACATTTTATTGAAATAAAAGAAAATACTTTTTTACCTCATGAAAAGAAAATAATTATTTTGTTGAAATGAAAAAAAAAACTTTTTTTTATATCATGAAAAGAAAATATTTTTCTTGTTGAAATGGAAGAAAATACTTTTCTACATGAAAAGAAAGTATTTTTTTTGTTTAAATGAACGTTTCTTTTTTTATTTTATTTTTAAATATGTTCAAAAAAAGAAATTTTTTTATATCATGAAAATAAAAATACATATTTTTTGAAATGAAAAAAAAAATCTATCTATAACATGAAAAGAAAGTACTATTAATAATATTTTATTTAACGTGGGGTTGGGTTGGATGGGATGGGGTTGGGTGGGGTGGGGTGGGGTGTGGGGGTGAGTTGGTCGGGGTTGGAGGGGATGAGGAATAGGGTGGGGAAAGTTGAGAAGGAGTTTTGGAAAATGTTTTCCCTTCTCTTGATATGGAAAATATTTTTCCTCCAATTGGATGACAATGAGTTCATGAGGAAAATATTTTTCAAAATATTTAAGCCAACAAAACATGAGAAAATTTAAAAATATTTTCTGGAAAATATATTCCTTCATACCAAACACACCCTTAGTTTATGTTAGTGTATCCATTTGAGCTGAGCCAAACTTCACCTAGTTTATCCGGTTGAACTGAGCCTAACCTAATGAATTAGGTCCAAATTTTGTATGATCTTAAAAAAAATATTAAATATATACAAATTATTTGTATACGGTCGAAATCAGGTACGCTTTATTGCAAAGGTTCGAGGGGTCGGCCCGAGCCCGAGTTCAAAATGAGTCAAGCGAGCAAGTAGATCGATCTCGAGCCTGATGATAGAGTGCAAGGCTCGAGGACCAAAGTGCACAATAAGGGGGCCGAGTATAGCCTACCTCGAGATAATGTCATTATGGATTTGTAACAGAATGGGTGATATTCCCGCAATGTCACAAAGATCAAGGCGTAAATTTCGGAACATATTTGTACGAATTCGCACTAGGCGGTTAGACAGTTGTACAAATTAGATTCCTTTCTAGAAATGGAAATGTACCTTATTTATGTCTCCCCTATTATATAAAGGGGAGCCCATTCATTTCTAAATATGATCAATCATTGTTAAAGAATATACACACTAACTTTTTTTGTTCATGTCTCATAATAATTGTTCCTTATCTTTATTATACTTTCTTTACTTTATGGTTCATATTAGTACACCTCGAGGTCACCTTGGCTCGAGGTCGAGACTTGCTCATACACTGGTTTGGTGTAACTTGCTTACCTGATTCATACTTTTGTCTTCTCGTTTATCAATAATTATTGGACTAAATCACATATCTTTTAGACCTCAACACATATTTAATTGTTACTCAGATTTTAAGGTAAACAGTTTGGCGGCCACTGTGGGGCTCAAGATAACAGTAATTATTTCAGGGCTGATTTTGATAACACACGTCATTTTCACACTTGTTCTTGAACCATGTCTTGAACCATGTCGATCTCGCAACACACCCGTACACGGAAATGATGGTCTAAAATTTCACGGGGAAAAATAATAATGTAGTTGCTACAGGGGTCGGTGTACCACCGCTAAACCCCGGGGTAGAGCGAATTGCAGAGATAGTCGATGTTGGTTCGCGCGTTGCTCTAAATGCAGACTTAGGTGCAGACATCAGATGAAGTGTACGCGGGAAGGTACGACTTGGTGGTCAAGGAACATAAGGTATAGGAAATGGGGAAGTTATCCCCCAAGTAATTTCGAAATGCTACAAGCTCAACAGATTGCTATCACTCAGCTACAAAGTCAACAAAAAAATCCGAGCGTGGTTGAGCTAGAAACCACTCGCCGTACTAAGCCTATGCCGGAAAGGTCAAATGAGAATGGATCAGGGTTGACCCTACAATCATGAAAATGCTCGATGAGCTCTCAAAAAGGATCGAGTCAGGAGAAAAGAGGATCGAAGATAAAGACAAAAAGGTGGAGACATACAACTCCCGTGTCGCTCAAATACCAGGGCCACCTCTGATTTTAAAGGGTTTTGATTCCAAAAAGTTCGTGCAAAAGCTGTTTCCCCCGAGCGCGGCCCTGAAGCCTATTCCAAATAAGTTCCGCATACCGGACATACCTAAATATAATGGGACCACCGATCCTAATGAACACATCACTGCATACATATGCGGTATGAAGGGAAACGCCTTAGAGGACGATGAGATCGAGTCCAGTTTGCTGAAAGTATTTGGGGAAACATTGTATAAGGGAGAAATGATTTGGTATCCCAAATATCCCCCAAACTCTATTGATTCATTCTCCATGTTGGCAGATTCATTTGTAAAGGCACACGCTGGTGCTATAAAGGTAGCAACGAGAAAATCGGATGCCTTCAAGATTAAACAAATGGACAACGAAATGTTGAGGGAGTTTGTGTCCCGATTTCAGATGAAACGAATGGAGTTACCTCATGTCTCCGATGATTGGTCCATTCAATCTTTCACCCAGGGGTTAAATGAGCAGATCTCGATAGCATCACGACGGTTGAAGCAAAACCAGATTGAGTATCCCGGCGTAACTTAGGCGGACATGCACAATCAATATCAATCAAATACTAGGGTCGGGAACGACCAGTTCAGAGCCCTTTGAGTTCAGTTTATCTGAACAAGTTTGCAGTGAATGACTCGAGGGATACCGATAGGAAGCTGATGTCGAACAGAGAACAGTATCAACCATATGTTGCAGAGCGAAGGACTAACGGGTCGGGACACAATTCATCCTGGAATGATCAAAGAATCGATCGAGGGCAGGACCCTCGAGGACTCATGATAATGAATGGATTTGATAAGCACACTGGATCCGCGGAAGCACCTTGATTATCGAAGTACAACTTCAGCGTCGATGCCTCGGGTATCGTTTCGGCCATTTGAAGGATTAAAAACACAAAGTAGCCCATACCTATACAAAATGACCCTTCTAAAAGGAATCCTAACTTAATGTTGAAATATCATGGTACACATGGCCATAGGACCGAGGAATGCTGACAGCTGAGAGAAGAAGTAGTTCGATTGTTCAACGAAGGTCACCTTCGAGAATTCCTCGGTGATAGGGACAAAAATCACTTATGGGAAAGAGAAGCCAATAGAAAGAACGAGCAAGAGGAACCTTAGTATATCATCCACATGATCATTGGTGGGGTCGACATCCCACAGGGACCTACTTTCAACCATACCAAAGTGTCGATTACAAGGGAGAAACATACCCGAGACTACATGCTCGAAGGAACCCTTACATTAAACGATGAGGAGACAAGAGGTATCTCTCAGCAGCACAACGAAACCCTGGTAATTTCTATTTTACTAAATAAAATTCAAGTTAAATGTGTTCTTGTGGATCAAGGTAGCTCGGCAAACATAATCAGGTCAAGGGTCGTAGAGCAGCTCAGACTGATAGATCAAATTGTACCTGCATCTAGTGTCTTAAACGACTTCAACATGGCTAGCGAAACAACAAAGGTACAGATAATCCTACCAATGAATGTAGCCAGGACCATACAGGACACAAAGTTTCATGTCATTGAAGGTGACATGAGGTAAAATGCATGCTCGGAAAGCCGTGGATCCACGACATGAGGGCGGTACCATCGACTTTTCACTAAATGAGGAAGTTTTCAACAATATATGGTGTGAAAAAACTTTACGGGGATCAACACGCAGCAAAGGAAATGTTTGTAGTTCATGATTTGACACCAGCACCTCCGACTTCCGAAAAATCAAACATGAGAGACAAGTAGCTGGCTAAATAGCAATCGCCGTCCCCAGCCTCGATCGAGCCCTAGGAACATGTAATTGAGGACAAGGAAGGTTATTTCCTTATCCCTCTACCTATCATCGTTCCCGAGGAATCAGATGCAAAAATGTTAATGCTCGAGGAGCCGGAGCAGATGATATTTATCAAGCATCTGCCTGAACAGAAGGTATACTTGGGAACACGATTAACCCCTGAACTCAGGAAAAAACTTATTCAATTCCTTATCAATAACATAGATTGTTTTTCTTGGTCCTAATTAGACATGACAGGGATCCCACCGGGAATAACAACACATCGGCTAAGTCTCCACCCTAGGTTTAAATCGGTCAAGCAAAAGAGAAGGCCACAACCTGAGGTAAAGCATGAATTTATAAAGACGACGTTACTAAACCTATCAAAATAGGGTCCATTCGGGAAGGAAACAAACATTTCGAATGTGTGTAGATTACAAGGACTTGAACAAGGCATGCCCTAAAGGCTATTTTCCACTGCCTAATATCGATCGTATGATTGACGCCACGGCCGGCCACGATATCCTTACCTTTCTCGATGCCTACTCCAAGTATAACAAAATTCAAATGAACCCGGAGGACCAGGAAAAGACCTCATTTATCGCCAAGTATGGAACATATTGTTACAATGTAATGCACTTCCGGCTAAAAAATGCGGGAGCTACATAACAACGCCTAGTTAATAAAATGTCCGAGCAACATATAGGTAAATCAATGGAAGCTTTCATTGACGACATGCTAGTTAAGTCCTTGTGCGCAAGAGGACCATTTTCAGTGCAACGAAAATTCGAGGTTTCGAGAAAATACAATATGAAACTCAACCCCGAGAAAGGCGCTTTTGGAGTCTGCTCGGGCAAGTTCCTAGGTTTCATGGTGTCAAATAGGGGGATCCAGATCAATCACGAAAATAGTAGAGCCATCGAAGAGATCACCGTCGTGGACTGTTTGAAATCTGTACAATTGCTAATCGGACAGATAGCTGCTTTGGGCCGATCTATCTCCAGGTCGTCAGATTGAGTCACATGTTCTTCTCATTACTCAAAAAGAAGAATGATTTTGCGTGGACCCCAGAATATCAACAAGCGTTGGAGTAATTAAAGCGGTACCTATCGAGCTTAACTCTGCTTCACACTCTGAAGGCGGATGAGAAACCATACTTATACTTGGCTGTGTCCGAGGTAGCGGTAAGTGGTGTGCTAGTTCGAGAAGAGAAAGGTACATAATTTCCTATTTATTATGTAAGTCGAACCTTAGGAGATGCTGAAACCAAGTATCCGCATTCAGAGAAGTTTGCACTTGCATTATTAAGTGCATCTAGATAATTGAAGCCATATTTCCAATGTCACCCCATATGTGTGTTAACTACTTATCCACTTCGAAATGTTTTGCACAAGCCCGAGTTTTCTGGCCGATTAGACAAATGGGCCATCGAAGTCCGTGGCTATGATATTGAATATCAACCCCGAACGACTATCAAGTCTCAAATTCTATAAGACTTCGTGGCCGACTTTTCACCTACCCTCGTACCTGAAGTAGAAATGGAACTTCTACTAAAGTCGGGTACATCATCAGGGGTATGGACCCTATTTACAGACGCTGCCTCTAATTTGAAATGGGTCCGGGCTCGACATTGTTTTGAGACCACCTACGGGTAGCACTATTAGACAATCTATCGAAACTTATAGGTTAACTAACAATGAGGATGAGTACGAGGCCATGATTGCAGGTCTCGAATTAGCCAAAAGCATGGGAGTAGAGGTCATCAAGGCCAAGTGCGACTCTCTGTTGGTTGTGAACCAAGTGAACAAAAGATTCGAGGTTAGAGACGATATAATTCAAAGGTATTTAGACAAGTTGTAGGTGACATTGCACCGCTTCAAGGAGTGGACGTTGGACCATATACTTTGGGAGCAAAATAGTGAGGCTGCGGCTTTTGCGAATTAAGGTTCATCAGTCGAAGAAGATTATGTTGTCCCGGGGACTGTTGTCCAGTTGTCGAGGTCTGTGGTCGATGAAGGTCATGGTGAGATAAACTCTACAAGTTTGACTTGGGATTGGAGGAATAAATATGTTGAGTATTTGAAGCACGGAAAGCTCCCTCCGGACCCTAAAGAGAAAAGAGACCTACGAGCTAAAGCATCCCGATTCACACTAGATGAGAACGGAACATTGTATAGGAGGACCTTTAATGGACCATTGGAAGTATTCTTAGGACCGGGGGATACCGATTATATTTTACGAGAAATCCCCGAAGGCACTTGTGGGAACCACTCTAGCACTGAATCTTTGATTCACAAAATTATTAGACCTAAGTATTACTTGGATAGCATGGAGTAAGACACTAAGGAGTTTATTCGAAAATGCGAAAAATGCCAAAGGTTTTTGCCAATGATCCATCAGCCCGGTGAACAACTCTATTCAGTCCTATCCCCGTGGCCGTTCACGAAATTGGGTCTGGAAATCGTCAGTCCCCTGCCAACGGCACCAGGTAAAGCTAAATCCATTTTGTGTATGACTAACTACTTTTCCAAATGGGTGGAAGAGAAGGCCTTCGCGATAGTAAGAGGAAAAGAAGTTATAGACTTCATATGGGATCATATAGTGTGTCGGTTCGGGATACCCGCTGAAATTGTATGCGATAACGGGAAGCAAATGATCGGCAGCAAGGTAACAAAATTCCTCGAAGAACACAAAATAAAAAGGATATTATTGACGCCATATCACCCCAGCGCAAATGGCCAGTCCGAGTCCACAAACAAGACTATTATTAAAAACATGAAGAAAAATGTTGAGTTACGCTAAAGGGGAGTTGAGGGAGGTTTTACCCGAGGTCCTTTGGGCATATCGAATGACATAAAATTCCATCATGGGAGTAACTCCGTTCTGTTTTGTTTATGGTTCTGAAGAATTAATTCCAGTTGAGGTCGGGGAAACTAGCGTCAGGTTTCAACATGCAACCGATGAATCAAATCACAAGGCTATGAACACTAGCGTGGAACTATTGGATGAAAAATGATATGCTACGATTGTTTGAATGGCCGCACAAAAGAAAAGGATCGAGAGGTATTATAACAGGAGGGCCAACCTTAATGACTTCGGAATCAGGGACATAGTCCTAAGGAAAGTCATCCTCAATACTCGAGACCCGAATGAAGGGAAACTAGGCCGAAATTTGGAAGGACCATATTGCGTCATCGAAATCGTCGAAAAGGATATCACAAACTTAGCACGATGGAAGGTGAACAATTGCCAAAAAATTTGAATGTATCACTGCTCAAACGATATTATTGCTAAGGTATGATATTCTCGTTTTTTCATTTGGTCCATTTTCGTTCTCTTCCTTGCCCGGGAAGGGGAATCAAATAAAGGTAGCTTGCTTCTCTCCTGGACGGATGGCGACTTATGTAGTGGTCGACCTTCCTACCAGAATGCCTTCTTGGCCAAAGATCCCATTCGAGACTAACTCATTGCAGGTGTTCGATCGAAGACGTCGAGACACCCTTCTACGTGAAGACCTTAGGTTTTAAAGCATGTGTTGCCCTCTTTTTTCCTTAGATCGGGTTTTATCCCAAATGGATTTTTCCGGCGAGGTTTTTAACGAGGAAAAAACTATTTGCTACCGAAGGCAATTCAACAGTATCCAAGGCTTCTTTTCAATCAACCTCGGATACTGGGGAGCATCACCCTCGGGGACTAACATTTCAAGGAAAATACTTCACACATAAGAGGGTCTCGATAGGAAAAATTTTTAATGGGCCAAACGGTCAAAGGAACCGTGTCCATATAGAATAACCGAGCCCTGCCGGCAAAACATGTACGCATGTATGAGTTATTTAAAGAAGCATCCTTTCTATATTAAACACTTTGTGTCTTGAAGAATTTGCTACTATACAAGCTCCATACTTATGATTCTATATGAGAAAAGGCTCAAGAGCCAAAAACTAGTACACCTCGGCTACTCTGGGACTGTCATCGGCGGTCAACCCATTCGAGTTATACAAACTCGAACTCATAAGATATCAAAGAGGCACCCCTCAACGTAAAGGCCAAGGCCATCACACTCAGGGACTAACATTTCGAACAAGTTCGAAATGCTATCAGGAAACAAGTCCAAGAGACATGTGCGAAGGCTACGGCCATATTAAAGACTACAGTCATATGAAAAGGCTACGGCTAAAATGATGCGGTTTGGAGAGACCTGACTTCTGCTATGAACTTAAGGCCGTCAAATACTTCAAAAAATCAATTAAATAAAGGCTACCCTCGGAAAAATAATTTAAGGGCTTCGATAAAATCAACCCTCGAGAAAACCTAGAGAGGTATCAAAACTACTTACACACAAACTTGTGCTAAGGCATTAGAAACAAAAGGGGTTCTGATCTACAATAAACCGTCGGATAGACCCTATGGGTAAAAGATGTGTGGCATGGCACAAACATAAAAATGTTCACTAAGTTTTTTTTTAGGTGAAAGGGGGGAAATAAATATTCATCTCTTAGATTCCCTAACGGCCCCACTTAGAAGAGCCTAAGGGCCGATTCACTAAGGGTTCGAGACTTTGTTCTCACCTCATCTGAACCCAAAGGTTGGATTACCCCGAGCCCAAACAAACATTTTTATCATGGCTCGAAGACCTGTCATTAGAAACAAAGGGAATATTCCCCGAAGGTTCGAATCTTATTTGAACTCAACCACGACAACTTCAAAGAAACCATCTGAGACAGAATCTCGAATACACCACTCGACAAGTGAAGTTATTGCGATAAAATTGTAAAGCAAGAAATATTGAGAAGGAATTCAAAGATATTTATTCTTTTTTATATTCAAAAAAGTGATATGTACAAGGGTTAAACAACAGAGAAAATACAAAAGGGAAAGATAAAATACCTATCTACACCTCGGGAGTGGTTCATCCTTCGGGAGCAGCTTTTCCTTCGGGAACGGCTTCTCCCTCGGGGGATGTTTCTTCGTCAGGAGTTGGTTGTTCTTCGGTCCCTTCTTCATTATCGGACACGCCTTAGTTTCCTTCTCCATAATCATCATCATCGGAGGAGATAAGAAACCTGATATCGACTTCATCCACCTTTGCTTGGGCAATCTCTTAAGTAAGGTTGAAGCCTCTACCGTCAATATCTTTGAGGGTCTCTCTCCGAGATTGGCACCTGGAAAAGTCATTGCTTCGCTTTTCTCGGTCGAAAAATTCCCCCTTCTCTGTTTGAGAAGCTTTGGTGTCCTTTCAATACACGACAACAGTTTTATCAGCAATTATCTGAGTCTTCTTGACCTCGGCCCTAGCTTCAGCAACCTCGGCTTCGGTTTTTGCAAGTTTGGCCTCGAGGTCGGCGATCTTTTCATCCTAGTCCAAACTGCTCTCTTTGAAATTCCTGATATGAGTCTCGGCCGCTGCTAGTTTGGCTAATGCAACTTCCTTCCTTGTAGAAAGGCAATCCATCTTTTACTTCCATTGGTTGCACTCGGCATTAACCCATTCAAATTTGCCTCGAAGCATCCCCATCACCTCCACCTTTTGTTGCAGCTGAGACATCGAAGTATTAACTTCCACAATTGGGACGAGAAGGCCATACTCTTTCAAAACAATAGTTACTTGCTTGTCCATCTCTGCCTCATATTCTCGAGCTTTGGTTAACTCTATCTGAAGATCTTTGAGCTCTTCCTCCTTTTTATTACAAAGGAGCCTCAAGGCCTTCCCTTAACCCAAGGATTTATTCAGCTCGACCTCACACTGGCTCAGCTCGGCCTTAAACTTAGAAAAAGCCTACAAAGAAAAGAAGTTATTTGTTAAACTACAACGGGAAAAAGGAAAATTGCAGCATTAAGAGTTAAGGCTTACCTTAGAGAAGAGACGTTGGTCCTCTTCGAAGGTTGAAAATGCATCGACGAGGTCGTCATCATCAACTCTAGTGAAGAAACTTTGGAAAGGATCGCACATACCAGGAACTCTGCACGAGTCAGGCATTTTCAAGGCCCGATCATATCTAATTGTTTCCTTGGAGTAAGCCGGAATCAATGGGGAGTGAACTATTGTAATGGCCTCTGGAAGGTCCTCTGAGGCACTCTGTTCGATCGTAGGGGATTCGAAACCCGCCCCTTTTGGCGTTCTTGCTGAAGGTTGAGAAATGACCACATCGGGCCACTCAGGTTCTTTGCCCTTATCTTCCTTAGTGGCCTTGGCTTGCTTTTTGGTTCGGGTCACCAGAGCCGAATCCTCGACCTCATCGTTTTCATCATCCATGAACTGGTG
Organism: Nicotiana paniculata; assembly: GCA_005239505.1. Lineage (NCBI taxonomy): Eukaryota > Viridiplantae > Streptophyta > Magnoliopsida > Solanales > Solanaceae > Nicotiana > Nicotiana paniculata. Next base: position 15,274 of record ML356623.1, read on the forward strand.
GACCAAGTCTATGTCCACATGAATGATGTTCTTATGCATCTCCGAGCTAACCATGCTTTATTTTGAGGGTCTTCGGGCTTCAAAGCCCTTTTTATATTATTGTCCTTTTTCGACTTTGGAATCGGGGACTCCATCTTCTCTTCGGAGGGGCCGACCTCATTTCGGAGAAATCGCCAATGCATACGTAAATGATAATTAATTATTAGAAGGAAGTGTTTCTGATAAAGACGAAAGTACCGGGACTTTACCGTGGTGTTTGGCTTCCCATAATTCTCTTCGACAAATCACGTCATTTGCATTTGTCATACGAGGAAGTCGCAACCAGTTTTCGGACCTAGTTTTCGAGATCGGGGATTGCATGGGGCATCCAAGGGATCGCTGCAAATAAAAATAAGAACGACATGCAATGAATAGTCAAACTATAGAAACTTACTGAGGAAACAAGCTCCACTTACAGTCGAAGTTCCAACCTCGATCTTTATCTTCATCATTGTTGGCAAAGAAAGATTTGGTCGACCGGTGCTGGAGTTTGATCAACCATCGGAAGCTTTGAGGCCGATACAAGCGTATAAATGGATAATGGTGAACTCGAGCCTCTCGGCCTTGCTGGAGAAGTAGCAAAGCATGATCACTATTCACTAAAAAGATGGATGGATTTGACCGAGAGTTACTTCGTATCTTTTGCAAAAATTGATCACGATTGGATCGAGGGTACCTAGCGTGAAGGGGTAAGTGTACACACTAAAAAACCCCTCCACATGGGTGGTAATTCTCTCCTCACGGGTAGGGATCTGTACCACGACCCCATCCCCCCATCCACAGTCCTTTTTCATGGCCTCGAGGTGATTCTCCAATATCAAAAAAATGTACCTCGAAGCATTCTCACATCACCGGGAACATCGGGTGGATTTTTAACGATGAAGTCTTACTTTAAGGTGCAACCACCAGGAATGATCTCGTGAAAGGTCGGGGATTCTCCGCCGGCCGGACGGGAAGAGGAAGAGGAAGTTCCCTCTTTTTGAGGAACATTTTTTGAAGTTTTAGCCATTATCCCGGTAGAAAGAAGCGGAAATAGATGAGAGTTGAAAATGTTTGGCACTAAGAGGGCGGAGACTCTACTAGTGAAAGAGAAAGAGTTGAAGAGAAGAAGATTTCAAAGGAGTTGAAAAAGGGAAGTAAAATTTCTTAATGAGAAGAGGAACCCTATATTTATAGAAGAGCGGTGACGTTTCGGCGGTACTAGTAGCCAACCACCACTGTCAAGCATTTAATATTTTGGGGAAACGTACCGACAGAACGTTTTAGTCACTTCAAATACGTATGTCACGATGATGATGTCATTATAAGGGACTTTGAAAATTCGAGGCTCATAATGTTTCTTATGATTTTATTCTAAGAAACGCGGGGACTATCTATATATGGTCGAAATCAAGTACGCTCGATGGCATAGGTTCGAGGGGTCGCCCCGAGACTGAGTTCAAAATGGGTCAAGGAAGCTCAGTAGATCGAGCTCGATCCTGATGACGGATTTCAAGGCTCGAGGATCAAAGTGAACAATACCGGGACCGAGTATAACCTACCTTGAGATAATGCCGTTATGGATTTGTAACAGAATGGGCGTAATTCCCTCAATGGAACAAAAATTAAGGCGTAAATTTTGGAATGGATTTGTACGAATTCGTACTAGGTGGTTAGACAACTGTACAAATTAGATTCTTTTCTAGAAATGGAAATGAACCTTATCTAGGACTCCCCTATTATATAATGGGGAGCCCATTCATTTGTAAAGATCATCAATCATTGGCAAAGAATATACACACTTACCTTTTTCACTCATCTCTCATCAGAATTGTTCCGTAGCTTTATTATACTTTCTTTACTTTACTGCTCATATTAGTGCATCTCGAGGTCACCTTGGCTCGAGGTCGAAACTTGCTCGTACACTAGTTTGATCTAACTTTCTTACTTGATTCGTACTTTTGTCTTCTCGTTTCTCAATATGTATTGGACTAAATCATGTATCTTTTAGACCTCAACACTGATTTAATTGTTACTCAAATTTGAGGGTAAATATTATTAATTTAAAATCTAACATTTTAAAATGATAAAAAGTTCGAACTTATAAACTTTAATCTTAATCCCGTCTCTACGTTTTTACACTTTAAAAATGAGTTCACAGCTCATATGAAGTAAAGTGCAGCATGTGATTCTGCCATTTGAACCATTTGGACCATTTTGATAGTCATGAAGAAGATAAGGCTGATATTAAACCTCTTCTTTCATGTGTCCCGTAAAATTTGAATGCCCCCATTTTTTATTATCTGTTATGTTATGGTAAAACTCGACTTTTTGGTAAAGGTATACTAAATAATTATTTCACCGTTGGACTCTTTGATCTTGGGAATGCTTGTATATATATAAGCATTTGAAAACTAATAGTATATTACTATACATGATCCGGGATATGAAAGGTATGAGTTCGCATGAATCCAGAAATTCTGTCTTTGTGTTTCGCTCAGACATGCACTCCAAGGATTTATGGGTGTTTCCATAAAACCCTGGTAATAACATTAAAAACCCGCTATATTATAATGTGGCTAATACGATTTTGTGTTGCTTATTATGGCGGTTGCAAACCGCCCTAGTTTCATGAAAATTGCATTTAAGCCCCATTATATTAAAATTACAGTATTGCAATTCCATAATATTCACAATTTATTTTTTCACATTGACAATCCCTTTTGATAAACGATATGCATTGAAACTTGTATAACACTTCCTAATAATTTTAACCCAATATAGAAGATTAAATAAGCAAAATATTCATTATACAAAACACAAGCATACAAAAATTACATCATAAAAATATTAATGTTTCAAAGAGTATATAAAAAATATTATCCAAAATATTCACAGTTGATCCTACAAAAGAATCACTAATTCACACTTGAACAATCATCATTGTTACTTTTATTTAAAGATCTTCTTTGTTAAACTGGTGACGATGCACCAGTTCCAAAATTTGGTGCCTGAAAAAAAGAGGAAAAATACAGTCAATAAGCAAATAACTAAAAAATTATAAGTGTGAAAGTTTAATTCCAAAAAGTTTTTGTCTATCAATCATGAGTGAAAACACGAATTACCAAAATTTTGGACTTAATTTGAAGTATAACTTTCTTTTTATAATTGTAGACAATCCTTCACAATGCACCTCTCGCAATAAATTAAGTAAATCTTTCCATCAGCAGAAGCTGAAAACACAACCCCATTTTTACTACTACAAACCAATCCATTTATAGCATCATCATGTGCTTTAACTAATTCCAAACACTTCAAATCAGAAATTCTCCACACTTTTAAACTCTTAAACCAAGAACCAGAATATATGTACCCATTACAAATAGCTAAACAAGAAATACTATCAATCTGTTCAATCCATAATTTCTTGTGTTGTCTCCTAGTTTGAACATAATTACTTTGTTTCATGAATTTCCCAAGCTAATCTTTGGTAGTGGGAAGTTTATCAACAAGCCTAAAAGGACTCATATCTTCTTGAAACTTTTCAAACACGAATTCTACTTTCTTGATCTGATGCAAAAACTTTATTACCAACAGTAACAAGTGATATAATGAAACCATCCCTGAAATAAAACTAGGGAAACAATTCCCTCCAAAACCACAAGAATGAATAATACTGAACTAACAGATGCTAATTGATGTTCCCACACCTCTATTAGCTCCATTTGATGTTCTCCGATTTGCATGTACAGCCCGTGTCTTGTTTCGGGAAATGTTTACGTACTTTTTTAAAGAAAATATGATTTTTTGCTTTAAAAGCAACTTGAGTTGGCTACGGTTAATATTTTGTGTAAACAACAATAGATCGATATTTTGATGATTAAATATGTTTGTATCGTGATTTTGGACTTGCGCATATGCTAGATATTAAATTCGGAGGTACCTAGGTTAATTTGACTTGTTTTACCGAAAGCTAGTAATTTGACGGTTTGAAAATTTTCTAGTTTTAACCGCAAATTTACTTTATGGCTACCGGGTTTGGATTTTCATTTTTGGACTTGGTATAGATTCATTTTTCTATTTGAAACTTGTATGCAAAATTTGGTGCAAATCGGAATTGGTTTGATAGGATTCAGATGCTTGGTTGTTATTTTAGAGGTTCTTGATTTTTCTTTGAAATTTTATGCATTTTGGCGTTTAATTCGTAGTTCTAGATATTATTTTGGTGTTTTGCTCACACCAACCATTTCGTACGATGTTATTACACTTGTGTGCACATTTCGTTTGGAGCCCGAGGGATTTGGGTGAGTTTCAGGTAAGCTACGAATAATTCTGTTGGACTTAAGAGATTGCTGGTTCAGGTGTTTCTGGTGTATGAGGTTTTATGCTTTGTGACCGCAAAAGGGATACTGGGGCAGGGGCTATTTTGTTCTTGGTGCACGAGAATCTGGTCGCGACTGCAAAGTGGATGGGGGCTTATACTTCGTGAATGAGGCAGACCTCTTGCGAACGTGAAGCTTTGTGGGGATCTGGGGGAAAAGTCAGCGTTACTCTTCGTGAATGTTGTCTTTGGCTCGTGGACCCACATGCTGGGGGGAGTAAGCCTTCACTAACACGAAGGGTATCTCTCGCAAACGCGAATATGTTTTGGCCACTTTGCTTCACTAACCCGTAAGGTTGTTCGCGAACATGAAAAACACTTGACGCCCAGGTATTAAAACATTCCAAAGTCTGGATTTGAACCATTTCTTTTTATCATTTTCAAGTTAGAGCTCGACCAAGAGGTGATTTTGAAGAGTTTTTTCATCCCAACATCATTGGTTAGTAAATTTTAAATGGTAGAAATTAAAAATTTAGGTAGAGATTGGGCATTTTGTAAAATTGAGATTTAGACCTCACATTGAAGTCCGCTTTCGAAACAAATCACTTAACCAGGCTCGGGGACTAATGAATAATTGGGGTTTGGTCCGAATCTCGGGTTTTGACCAAACAAGCTCGGGGTTGACTTTTGTTGACTTTTCCCAAAATCATTAAATATTGAATCTTTTTTTACTCGGGGTAGTTTCTGAAGCCTAATTTGAATTAATTGAACTATATTTTTCTACATTTGATTTGTTTGGAGGCTAATTCCAAAGGAAAAGCCACAGTTGTGGCTTGATTTCGTTCTAGAGTAAGTTAAGTATCCTGGTTAACCTTGACTTGACGGATTATGACTTATTGGTCTATTTGCTACGTGTGTTACGTGTGGGGATGACGTATATGTGAGGTGAATAGTATATATGCGTTGTCATTGGGTTAAAGCATGTGGGTGAAAATTGTTTCCTTGTATTAGATTGAATGGACTTCGTTGTTGGGCTCTTACGAACACAGAATAAATTCAATACAATATGGTTCATTGTGGACAGGTTGACCAAGTAAACACATTTCAATCCAGTTGCACTTACCTATTCTTCTGAGCGGTTAGCTGATATATATATCCATGAGATCGTTCGTTTTAGTGGTGTGGCAGTGTCGATCATTTCTAATCAAGGTATATTGTTCACCTCGCAGTTCTAGAGGGTCGCATAACGTGAGTGAGGCACACGGATTGATTGGAGTACAACATTTCACCCTAGATGGAGGGACAATATGAGCGCACCATTAAGATATTAGAGGATATGGTTCGTGCTTACGTTATGGATTTCGGGGGTTCTAGGGATTAGTTCTTGCCGCTTGCGAAGTTTGCCTACAATAACAGCTACCAGTCAAGTATTAAGATAGCCCCTGTGAGGCATTGTACGGGAGGCAATGTTGTTTTCTATTTGGTTGGTTAGAGTCGGGAGAGCCTTGGTTGTTGGGTACCGACTTGGTTCAGGATGTATTGGAAAAGGTCAAGATGGCTCATGATCGACTTCGCACAACTTAGTCTAGGGAGAAAAGTTATGCCGATCGTAGAGTTCATGATGTTGCATTCAAGATTGGAGAGAGGGTTCTACTCCGAGTTTCACCCATGAAGGGTGTGATGAGGTTCGGGTAGAAGGGCAAGTTGAACCCTTGGTACATTTGACCTTTAATATTCGTGATAGAGTGGGTGAGGTGGCCTAAAAGCTTGCATTGCCACTTACTTTATTAGGATTCCATCCAGTTTTCCATGTCTCCGTGCTCCAGAAGTATCACGGTGATTTTTCCCATGTGTTATATTTTAGCTCAGTCTAATTGGACAAGGATTTGACTAATGAGGAGGAGACAATGGCCATTCTAGCCCCGCAAGTTCGGAAGTTGAGGTCTAAGAGTTATCCTTTAGTTCAAGTGTTGTGGAGAGGTCAGTTGGTTGAGGCATCCACGTGGGAGTCCCAATCGGACATGTGGAGTAGATAGCCATACCTTTTCACCAGCCCAGGTACCACTCTATGTCTGCTCGAGGATGAACATTTGTTTTAGTGGTGGAGAATGTGACGCCCCAATAGGTCATTTTTTGTTTTGGACTTCATTTTTGTGTTTTAAGTCCTCGAATAGCTCCGTTCAGCCATCCTCGATTTTCATGCGCGGTCTATGTGTTTTCCCATAATATTTGTATGTGAAAATTGAAGAAAATGAGAAATGTATCCTTAAAATTATTTGGGTTTACTACGGTCAACATCTTGTATAAACGGATCCGGATTATTGTTCTGATGATCCTTGTGGGTCCGTATCGTGATTAGGGACTTGGTCATATGCCCGAAATCGAATTCAGAAGTCCCTAACTCGATTTAACTTGATGTATTGAAAATTATTAACTCGAAGATTTAAAGAATTCCTAAGTTTGATCGTAGGTTGACTTTGTTTCTACCGGGTTTGGATTTTTGTTCCGGAACTTAGTATAGGTTCATTTCACTATTTATCACGTGTCTGCAAAATTTGGTGCAAAAACAGAGTTGATTTGATGTTATTCGGACCTCTGGTTGTAAATTTGGAAGTTCTTAAGTTTCTTTGAAAATTTCATGCATTTTCATGTCCTATTCGTAGTTCTAGGTGTTATTTTGGTTTTTTAATTGTGCGGGCAAGTTCGTATGATGTTATTACACTTGTGTGCATGTTCGGTTTAGAGCTCGAGAGGCTCGGGTAAGTTTCGGATAGGCTAGGGATCGATTTTGAACTTAAAAGTTTTAGGGTTTTTTACTGTTGCTGGCATCTGGTGCATTATGAAGGGAATCTAGGGTGGAGTGGTTTTCTTCTACACAAACACGGGTAACGGGTCACGAACACGAAGCACTGGGTGGCTTACTCTTCGCAAACGCGACAAACTTCTCGCGAACGCGAGCCAAGGCTCGCGAACACGAAGACCAGGGGGCACAGACCATCGCGAACGCGAAGGACACTTGGGCCACTGTTCTTCGTGATAGCGTTAGGCCCTTCGCTAATGCGATCAAGGCCTGATTCCTCATTATTTAAATATCCCAAAATCGGGGTTCAACCCATTTTGCAGCAAGTCCACATTAGAGCTCGGCCAAAAGGAGATTTTGAAGAAGAATTTCATCCCCATTCATAGGTTAGTATATTTTGGCTCGTTTTTTTCATTTCCATCAACACCCATTGATTTATAACCTTAATCTATGCTCTTTAATGGTAGATAATTAGGGATATGAGTATAATTGGGAGTTTTTTTTTAAAATTGAGATTTGTACCTCAAACGAGATCAAATTTAGAAACTAATCACATAATCGGGCTCGCGGGTGAATACGTAATTGGGTTTTGGTCCGAATATCGAGTTTTGACCAAGTGAGCTGAAGGTTGACTTTTGTTGACTTTTTTCGAAATCATTAAAGATTGAATCTTTTTCACTTGTGGGTAGTTTCTAAAGCTTATTTTAAATTGTTTGAACTATATCTGATTAGATTCGATTGGTTTGGATTGGTTTGGAGGCGAATTTTATAGGAAAGGACCCAGTTGAGCTTTGATTTGATTGTAGAGCGAGGTAGGTGTTGGTTAACCTTGACTTGAGTGACTATGGCTTGTTACTCTATTTGTTATGTGTTTAATGTGTGGGTACAATGTATATGTGAGGTGAAGAATACTTATGCATTATTTTTGGGTTAAAGCATGTGGGTGAAACTTGTTTCCTTGTGTTTTATTGCATTATTAATTATGATATCTATGTTTAGGTTAGGTTATTACTTCTTTGATTATTCCTTCTATAATTATTACTTATTTCATAATAGTTGAGTACTTTGGAAGTCGAAGTTTGGTTCTTTGTCATCATATATGACGTTAAATTCATTCTCCACATTATTTATTTCTCGTATTCATATTATCCTGATTACATGGGAAGGAAGAGAGTTAAACCACGAAGGGTGATGCCGTGCCATTGCACTTATCTCATTTATTTATAAATACATAGTGAGGACGAGAGTAAAAGTACGAAGGGTGATGCAGTGACATTTATCTCATTTATTCATTATTACCTAGTGAGTAAGAGAGTAAAACCACGAAGGGTGATGCCGTTCCATTTATCTCATTTATTCATTATTATCCGGTTAGGAAGAGAGTAAAGCACGAAGGGTGATGCCGTGTCATTTATCTCATTTATTCATTGTTACATGGTGAGGTTGAGAGTAAAAGAACGAAGTGTGATGGCGTGCCATTTTATCTTACGTATGTCATCATTACATGGTAAGACGAGAATAAAAGAATGTAGGGTGATATTTTTCATAATATTGGTTTATCTGTTTTCATTGGTTGATGATTTATTTGGCTAGTACGTGATGTTTTACTTGACGTAGTTATCATATTTTTTCCCTTTTCGCATGTCCCCTCCTTGTTTGTATGCTGTTATTCTCTGTTATTGTTACTGCTTCGTGTGTACTTGTACATGTTTATTTACGTAGGTATCATGTTATAGCCTCGTCACTACCTTGTCGAGGTTATGCTAGCCACTTGCGGAGTACATTGGGTCGGTTGTACTGATGCTACACTTCTGCACTTCTTGTGCAGATTCTGCTATTGGTCCCAACGGTGTGTGAGGTGCGTCATCTTGGATCATTACATACGCAGACTTGAAGTACATTTGCTGGCATCCAAAAACCTTGAAGTCCCCTTCCTCTTCCCTTTGTTACTGTTACTTTCTTCGAAACAGTTGTAATGATTTTAGACTCTATTTGTGGAACTTCTAGTTGCTCGTATACTCATGACTTAAAATCCCTGGGAGTAGATATTACCACATGACTTATGTTGGTATTGTATCAGATTGGGTTTCTATTTCTCATTGTATATCATCATTGTGTTTAAACTATTAAAAATTTGTTATTTAATCATCTCATGTCGGGTTGCCTACTAAGCGGATGTTAGGCTCCATCACGACCCCGAGGTTGGGCTTGACAAGTTGGTATCAGAGTACTTGGGGTTGGTTGTACTTATACTACACTCTGCACTTCTTGCGCATATTTAGGAGTCGGTCCCAGCGGCGGTTATTAGCGTGCTCAGATTGGAAAGCTCGTGGAGACTTGAGGTACAACTGCTCAGCTCCCCCAGATCCTAGAGTCCCCTTCCCTTTTTAATTAGCTGTGTACTTTCCTTTCAGACAGCTTCATGTTATTTCACACCCTAATTTGCACTATTCTAGTAACCTGTGCACTTATGACACCGGATCCAGGGTTGTATCAAATATTTTAGTGTTTTTAGCTTCCGTACATTCTTTTAGATTGTTATATTTATTTCAGTCTTTTCCCATTTTTAATATAAACGTATGAAAAATGAATATTATTCTAATATTGGCTTGCCTAGCAAGTGAAGTACTAGGCGCTATCACGGTCCCGGTGGTGGGAATTTTGGGTCGTGACAAGTTGGTATTTGAGAACTAGGTTACATATGTCTCACGAGTCATGAGAAAACTTAGTAGAGTCTAGAGGATCGGTATAGAGACGTATGTACTTATCCCAGAGGCTATGGAGTTAAGAGAAATTTCACTTATATTCTTCTCTGTCGTGCTATTTTATTTCTACCATGATTGAACTCTTCTATTATTGATCTCTCGCAGATGGCGAGAACACGCACCACATTTTCAGCTGGACAACACTTCGAAGGGCAAAGGTCGAGGACCAGGCCGCACCAGAGGCCGAGGCAGAGGTAGAGCTCAGCCTAGAGCTCGAGTAGCAGCACCAATAGTGGAGCTTCAAGTGGAGTTTGATGAGGAGGTTCCAGCTGAGATTGTACCTGTTGGACCAGCTCAGGTTCTAGAGGGGTTCATCGCCGCCCTAGTGCTTCATAATGCCCTAGCCGTTTGGTGGGCCTTATGGAGACTGTGGTCAAGGAAGGTACATTTGCTATGGCACTAGCCATCTCTCAGGCCTGCGGAGTAGCACAGACTCCCGCTACTCACACTCCAGAGCAGATGGCTGCCCAGTATCAGACTCTAGCAGCCCCGCCAGTTGGGGTAGTTCAGTTGGTTGTTGCGGCATATGCCGATTATGTACCCGCCATGTCTTCTAAGTCTTTATGGAGATTGGAAAAATTTACTAAGCTCTTTCTAGTTTACCTCAATAGTGCACCTTTAAAGGACCCACATGATTATCTGACAGCTTCCATGAGGTGCTACAGAACATGAGTATAGTTGAGACCAATGGGGTCGATTTTGCTGTATTTCAGATGACGGGTTACGCCAAAAAATGCTGGAGGGACTTTGTGTTGACCAGACCAGCTGGGTCACCTGCTCTTACTTGGGACCAGTTCTCTCAGATATTTCTAGATAAGTTCCTTCCTATCACATTGAGAGATGATTACCGTTGGTAGTTCGAGCATCTCCAGCAGGGCACTATGATTTGTTACTCAGTATGAGACGGGTTTTGCTGATATAGCCAGTCATGCTCGTATGTTGATTCCTATTGAGAGGGAGAGGGTGAGAAGGTTTATTAATGGACTCCATCACCCTATCATGCTTCAGATGGCCAAGGAGACTGGGGGCAAGATTTATTTTCAGACGACTTCTAATGTCGCCGGGCGGATGGAGGTGGTTCTTACACATGAGAGTGGGTAGGGGTATGATAAAAGGCCTTGTCATTCCATTGGTTTTAGTGGTGCCTCATCTTGAGGCAGGGGTACTTTTTGTAGGGTCCATCCTCCCAGTCCATTCCACTGGGCGCTACAGGCATCCCATAGTGCTTCAGGGATTCGTGGACCTTATGTTCCTCATTTTGGGAAGCCATCCTACAGTGCACCATCAACTCTTATCAGTGCACCTCTGGTTCAGAGTTATCACCGTGGTTATCTAGCCTGTTCGGATCAGTCGCAGTTTCAGCAGCCACTACACTAGGATGGATGTTTTGAGTGTTGTGGTTTTGGGCATATCAGGAGGACCTGTTTGAGATTATTAGGCGGCACGCTACAACAGAGTTCTCGTGCATGATTCTGGCATCGGTTTCACCAACGCCCGCTCAGCCAACTAGAGGCAGAGGTTAGGCAGCCAGAGGTGGAGGTCGGGCCGTTAGAGGTAGAGGTGAGGCTGCTAAAGGTTGAGGCCAGGATTCTAGAGGTGGAGGCCAGCCGACTAGAGGCCTTTCTAGGGATGTAGTTTAGAGTGGTGGGGCCCAACCCTGATGTTACGCATTCCCATCCAGGCCTGAGGCTGGGTCATTTGACGCTGTTATCACAGGTATTGTTTGACTTGTCCATATAGATGTTTCAATTCTATTTGATTCGGGGTCTACTTATTCCTATGTGTCATCCTAATTTGCTTCATATCTAGTGGTGACTCGTGATTCTTTGAGTGTTACTGTGTATGTGTCCACACCTGTAGAGGATTCTATTGTTTTACATCGTGTCTATCATTTGTTGTACACCTGTAGGAGACTAGCGTATATCTCCTACTTCTCATTATGGTATATTTTGATGTCATATTGGGTATGGATTGGTTGTCACCTTATCATGCTATATTGGACTGTCACGCCAAAACGGTGACCTTAGCCTTGCCGGGGTTGCCTCCATTAGAGTGGATAAGGACTTCTGGTCATTCTACCAGCAGGGTTATCTCTTATGTGAAGGCTCGGCATATGGTCGAGAAGGGGTATCTAGTCTATTTGGCTTATGTCCATGATTCTAGAGCGGCGGTTCCTTCCGGGTATTCAGTACCAGTTATTCGTGAGTTTCTAGAGGTGTTTCGTGTAGTTCTGCCGGGGATGCTAACCGATAGAGATATTGACTTCTGTATTGATTTGGCTCTGGGCACTCAGCCCGTTTCTATATCGCCATACCACATGGCCCCGCAAGAGTTCAAATAACTGAAGGAGAAGTTGCAAGATTTACTTGATAAGGGATTCATTGGACCTAGTGTCTTGCCCTGGGGTGCGCCGGTTTTGTTCGTGAGGAAGAATGATGGATTGATGAGGATGTGCGTAGATTATCTATAGTTGAACAAATTCACCATCAATAATAAGTATCCATTGACGAGGATTGATGACTTATTTGATAAACTTCAAGGTGCCAAGGTGTTTTCGAAGATTGATTTGAGCTCTTGCTACAATCACCTAAGGATTAGGGCATCCGATGTCCCTAGGATAGCTTTTCGGACTCGGTATGGGCTTTTTGAGTTTCTAGTGATGTCATTTGGGTTGACAAATGCCCCAACAACATTTATGGATTCGATGAACCGAGTGTTAAAGCCTTATTTGGATTCCCTTGTGGTTGTGTTTTTTGTTGATATATTGATCTATTCACGCAGTTGAGAGGAGCACAAGTAGTTGCGTTTGTGCTTCGTGGTCGTGAAGAAGGGATATATGCGCAAAATAAAAATCTCAAAAATGAGGATTTGAATCATTTTTCATAATTTTATTTTTGGAGCTCGATATCAGGCGATTCTTTGAGTGATTTTTAAGGGAGTGATTCTAACTTGGTTTTGGTTAAATTATATGAAAATATCATTGATTTTATCATTTAATCAGTGACTTGGGTTGGAAAATTGAAAAAACTTCATTGATTTTAATTTGAGGATTTGAAGGTCGAGTTATGATCGGATTTGAGTAATTTTGGTATGGTTGGACTCGTGGTTGAATGGGTGTTTGAATTTTGTTAATTTTGTCGGATTTTGAGACGTGGGATTGAGGGTTGACTTTTGAGTTAATTTTGGTATGGTTGGACTTCCTTGTGCCTTCTTATCTCTCTTAATTTTCCGTCTCCAAGGCTTTAACATAAAATGAAAAAGCAAGATTGAGGTGCTTTCTTGAACTTTGCAAGGTAATCGCATTAATCTGTTTCTATTTTCTTGATATGGCATGCTTAGTTTCTTCGTTAAGTCTTACTGATACCACTTTTCTTATTCCTTGAAGTATTAGTATCTGCTAGTTTTTTTGATCTGTCAAACTGATCCAAGTTTCAGTTATGATGCATAATAGAATAAGCTTTGGTGAGCTATCAATGAGTTTCTTTTCTTCCTAATTTTTCAGATATGAGTTTTTTCGTGGTAACCCCAAAAATTATGAAGTGCGAGAGGATGTCAAGTGAATAAAGGTATTCACTTCCCAATAAGTATATATCTTTTTTACTCACTTTGAATTACACAAAATATTTTAAATGCCCTCACTGTCCTTTATTTAGCTCAACTTTTATGTGAATAGAGATCTTACATGATTATGTTTGCTATGATAGGTAGTTAAACTGTAGTGACTAATGTTTTGTGAGGGTAAAATTGAGTTAAAAATACACTTGATTTTGTTAAGTTACAAGCATGAACCTTGAAATAATTTACTTTATTCGTATGTATTACATGAGATTTGATCGTTTTTGAAGTTCATTGCAAGTACATGCATTTGAATTATTCTTTTGTTGTTTTTTACATAATTTAGTGCTTGAGATCTTCAGATGTGATTAGGGGATATATACAAAGATGTATTTTATTGAACGCAAACGCATGGCTTATATAAATATATAAAACAAATTACTTCATAGCTTAGACAAATTTCCACATTTCAAATGTAGGCCACGTTTTTCATGTATTGCTGTAGTAGACAAAAAGTGTAGCCATAGAGGGTACTACAAGCTTGGCCTTTATTACTCATTAGGCAACGCTTTTCAAGCGTGGCTTCTAAAGCAACACTTAAAAAACGTTGCCTTAAGGAAAAAGTTATGCTCATTTAGGCCACCCTTAAAAAGCGTTGTCTTAGGTCCCAAAGTGTGGCCTTTGATCAAAGGCCACATTTTTTGATAGTTTAAGTCATACTTTTCAGGTGTGGTTAAAGGCCTAAAATGCTGTAGTGGAATTAGATCACATATCCTTATAATCGCATTACAAATTTAATTGTTACTCGTATTTCGAGATAAACATTATGCATAATATAAATGATTATCACTACATCTTCAAGTTCGCTTGAAGGATTGATGTCATGGGGTTGTTTAATAATTTTTCATTCTTTTTTGTATTGCAAACATACTGATTTGGGATGAGATACTATGGATTCTTACATATTTAGAATTTTTCAAGTGTTTAGGATTTTTGCCAAAATTTAGGGCTTTTCTATTGAATGATTGTCAAATTTCTTTTATACCTTTTCATCCCAAATTAAAGTTTCATTTCCATCCCCAAAAAGCTGCTGGATTTTCAAAGAAGAGAAAACAAAATTAAGAAAAAAGGTATTGAGGAAGGTATTCTTACTATAAAAGGAAAATGGAAGAAGAATAAAGAAGAAGTGGATGAAGAAATTTACGATGAAATTTGCAATTTCTATAACCCGGTTGAGATTGGATTAAAGAAGGAAGATGAAGAAGACAAATGAAGTCCAAAAAAAAGAAAAAGATAAAAGAAGGAAGAACTAAGGAGAGGGGAGAAAAGAGAGATAGAAATAGGAAATTTATTTTAAAAAAATATAGTTAATAATAAGAAACTATCAGGAATTGATTCATGTACTTGTGTTGATCATATCAAGTTGTCTGTTGCTGGCTTCTAGGCATTTAGAGGCTGATTCGTCAGGCAAGGGCTTGTTGGAGTAGAGACTTTCATGGTTTGAGGTAAGTAACACGCCAGGAGGGCATGTCTGTGACCCAGTACGAGATAAGATTTTCGGAGTTGGCTCCTCACATAGTCTGGTCGGTTCCCACAAAGAGGGGGAGTATTAGTAGGTTCATTGATGGCCTCAATTATCAATTGCATTTCATTATGACTCAGGAGAATGTATCAGGTCCTAGGTTCGACGAGGTGATTTATATTGATCAGCGGCTAGAGCTTGTGGTTCGGGTGGTTTCAGTTGTGTTCCTTCTGAGGGAAGTCGTACCACAACAGGGGTCTTCCTTATAGGCCCGCTCAAATGGCTCGTCAGATTCACCAGGGTGCATGAGCTAGCCATGGTTCATATAGTGCTTGTTCGAGTTAGTCATCTATCAGTGCTCTCGGAGCTTAGAGTTCATCATGTGCTTCACTGATTTAGGTTTCATCTAAGGAAGGTTCTTCTAGCAGTTATTCGCGTACTCGAGGCCCAATACTGTCCCTGAAACCACCGGGAAGTGGCTTCGAGTGGGACGAGTTTGGGCATGTGTAGGGACAGTGTGCTCGTCGCTTTGGAAGTTTATTTCAGTAGAGGAGTTAGGCAGTGACTTCCGCACCAGTTACTTCAGCACCCTGCCAGCAAGCTCGTGGTGGGGCCCAGGAAGTGATAAGTAGGGAATTTGACCGGTTATTGCTATCTTTTACTTGTATTTTAGATAAAAATATTTAAAGGTATTCCTGAGAACTAATGAAATATTCTTTTTTGTATATATATTGGGAAACGAGCGAAGTAAATTAAAGTAAACTCAAAAAGGAGTCAAAACTGGACAAGGACCAAAACAAGGAAATAAGCCTACAGTGCGGACCACACAATACTATGTGCGGCCGCAAACAATGAAAGAGAACTGTCAAATTTCCGGCACAATATGCAGACCACACAATTATTGTGCGGCCGTAGAGGTGGAGATTCAGAGAAGTTGATTTTAGGACATCTGAGGATATGCGGACAACATGATTATTGTGAGGCCGCAAGAGAAAAAGTGCGGCTGCACTCACAAATGTCCGGTCCGCAGAAGAAGATCCAAGTCCGAGCCATTTTTAAGTGTGCATCCACACTCAGAAATGTGTGGTCCGTACAAATAGATGAAGTACAACCTCATCCAAATTTTATGTGACCGCAAGAAGTCGAATTGACTAGTCAATCGCAACATGCAGACGCACACAGAATTGTGCAGCCGCACAACCTACGCAGGGGCATTTTTGTCAGATATTTTTAGCTTAGTATAAATAAAACTTTTTTTCATTTTTAGGTGAAGTTATGTAAGTTGTATTATTGTAGAGTACCTGAGTCGATTGTATTTTCTTTTTGAGTAATATTGTACTTGATTAGGTTCTAAACATTAGATTTTCTTTCCTTAATCAATTAGTATGCATTATATCTTAATTTCTTCATTTTCAACGAGTAGCTAAACCCTTAGCTAGTGTTATGACCCAACCCTAGTATGGGTACTTAATGGGTTATTGATTTAGGGCTTATTTATGATTGGGTATAGGTTATTTAGCCTTGTTCTTGCTTAAATTCTAGAATTAATGGTTGCAAACATTGATTCATGCTTATTTGACTTAGTCTCATATTGAAAAAGAGAGACTAGGTCTATAAAAACTTGGCTATCTAGGAATTGGGGTGAACTCAAGAAATTGATAGCCCCAATTAAAGAGTCAACCCAAGAGAGAGTAAGACCCGACTACAACATTTATCACTTGCTTTGTAAATTATCCATTTGTACTTGAGAAAGACAAATCGGGCAAAGTCACTGAAGCTACCGAGAGGTATAGAGTGAGTAATCGAGCGTAATTGCTATAATGTATCCCGATCAATCAAACATGCCAAAAAACTCTAAATCCTTACGTAACCAACTAGGCGGAAGTCGCAAACCTAGATCTTCTTTAACTTTAAAAACAACAAAAACAAAAATATTGTCTCCTTGTTTTATAATTGCAATCATTAGCTTAAAGTAGAAGTAGAAACAAAAAATGTCAATGTGGAAGTGTAGTTTAGGACATATCATACATTCACAATAGATGTATACCTAATTCAAAATCCAACTCCTTGTGGATTCGATCCCGACGTCCGTTGGGTTTATTATTGCTTCGACCCTATCACAAACCATATAAGTGGTGTGAGTTTGGGCGAGAATAAATTTTTGGTGCCGTTGCCGGGGAGTTAAACAGATTTAGCTATATATCTAGGTTTTTGTGTGGTTTGTCTTTCTTTCATTACAAATCACTAATTTTGTTTTTGAATTGATTATAGGTACGATAATGGCTCTCAACAATGAACCCATCAACAATTTTTCATTGGAGGAGGAAGTGGACGATGATCAAGGAGATAAGGTTTATCCCGAACCTCAAGCAAATAGGCGAGGCCGACCACCTCATGATAATATATCCGTTCGTCCCTCACCTCTACCAAGAGCAGCGTACCGGGTGTTGCCGAACGAGGTTTCTACAAGTGTTATAGTCTCGGCATGTATTAGGGAGGACAACTTCCAAATCACGAACGTGATCTTTACACTACTTGAGTAATGGGGTTTCTTCACCGGGGCTCCAAGCCAAAATGCTTACAAGCAACTCAAAGGGTTTGTCGATACTTGTTGCGGGAGCAAGCAAACAAATGTTTTTGAGGATGCACTGTGTTTGAGGCTATTTACATTTTCTCTACGGGGGAAGTCATTGCACTGGTTAGAGAGATTACCCAATCATTCCATCCACAATTCGGATGAGTTGGCCGAAAAAATCATTGCCAAATTCTTCCCCGGGGCACATGGCTGCACTACGGGGTGAAATAGCCCAATTAGCCATTGCATGAGATTTGGTAAAGATATCATACCATGGTTAAATATTTCCCGAATAATGATATGACCGAAGCCATGATCCAACAAACCTTCTACAGGGGGATCAAAACAACAAATCAATGTGTTGTAAATCAACTCTCCGGCGGGAACTTCATGAACCCGCCTTATGCAAAAGCTTGTGAAATTTTGTATGAGATGGCGGATACCTCATTGGCGTGGAAAAATAGGGCCAATGTTCCTCAAGGTGACCTAAATGTCATTCACCTACAGAAGGAGCTACACGATCATGGGCAAGCTATTGCCGAGTTGGCATCCAAAATGAACTAATTGGCCAAAGCTCAGCTTTAACAAGTTCAAGGTCCGAAACAAGTGAATCCTATGAAAGGTATGATGATGAACAAGAGACAACAAATAGGTCAACAAGTGCAAAATCGTCCAGAACAATTTTGAGCAAGATGATAGTGGGTATAACCAAGGTGATTCGTACAATGAGCAAGAAGAAGAAGTGCAATATGTCAACAATTATGAAGTTCAAAGAAATAATTCTCAAGAACAAAATCAACAACAATGGATATTACAATGGAATCAAGGAAATTGGAACAACCAATGCCACCAAGGTAATTGTGGAAATAACAATAATCAAGGCAATTACAGTAATCAAGGTAATCAAGGCAATTGGGGAGGCAATAATAAAGGCAATTGGGGTGGCAACAATCAATGCAATTGGGGAGGCAACAACTTAAGGGGTTGGATCAATAATAACAAAGGGAATCGGGGGCGGGCTTTCAAAGGCCTCTGATGTATCAACAACCAAGAAACCCGTCTCCATACCCGTCTAAAGGTTCTAGTTCTTCCAATATTGAAATATGACAGATTTAAAATATGTTCAAACAAATGATGGAGAAAAATATCGACTCCGATGCTCAATTATCCTCCCACAACATTTCCATCTGCAATTTGGAGGTTCAACTTGGCCAAATCTCTCAAGCTTTAAACACTCATCCTAAGGGGGCACTACCTAGTGATACATGGGTGAACCCGAAGGGTGGGAACAATACTGGACATGCCATGGCCGTACCACACGAAGTAGAAAAAGTGGAGATGCAAGTGCCTCAAACCAAAGAAGATTTGTGAATGATGATGTGTTGGTTCAAGAACATGAGACTCCAAGTAATGTGGTTCAAGCTAATGAAGAGGTGAGAATTGACATTGAGAGTGCAAAATACAAAAGGACTAATGCCAAGGCCTCCTCTTCCATACCCTCATATACTCGCAAAGAAAAATAGTGAGAATCAATTCTAGAATTTTATTGATATGATGAAGAGTATGTCCATTAATGTGCCGTTAGTTGAGGCACTATAACAAATGTCGGGCTATGCAAAGTTCATGAAGGATTTGGTAACAAAGTAACGATCAAGGAATTGTGAGACTATCAAAATGACACATCAAGTGAGTGTTATTTTGCACTCAATGGCTCCGAAATTGGAAGATCATGGCGCCTTCACAATCCCTTGCCCTATTGGGAGCCTCAACTTCGCCAAAGATTTATGTGATTTGGGGGAAAGTATCAACTTGATGCCTTAATCTATGTTCAAAACTTTGGGAATTGTTCAACCAAGACCCACATCAATGAGGTTGCAAATGGCGGATCAAATTATAAAGAGGCCATTGGGGATTATTGATGATGTGTTAGTTCATGTTGATAAGTTCATCCTTCTGGCAGAATTTGTGATTCTTTATTTTGAGGTTGACTACGAGGTACATTTTATCTTGGGTAGACCTTTCCTTGCTACGGGGAAGGCTTTAGTTGATGTGGAAGATGGTGAGCTTTCTTTCTGGGTGGGCGACGAAAAAGTGATTTTCCATGTGTGCAAATCAATGAGGAAACCAAATAGCAATGAATTTTGTCCATTTATGGACCTAGTGACCAAAGTGATTGCTGATGATGCTAGTGTTGTTATGCATGTTGAGGATACCTTGGAAGCTGTGTTGGTTAATCATGATGAGGATGGGAAGGAAGGCTTTGTGGAATGTGTCAATGCTTTTCAAGGAATGGGGTCATATATTTATGAACCCCAAAAATTGTCCTTGGATTTTGAGAACCGGAATACTCATCCAACAAAGCCGTCAATCGAGGAGCCTCCCACTTTGGAGTTAAAGCCTTTGCCTTCAAATCTCAGGTATGAGTTTCTTGGCCCTTGTTCCAGTTTACCTGTTATTCTTACCTCTTGCTTGACTAACATGCAAGTAGATTCTACTTTGGCGGTGTTTCAAAAGAGGAAGAAAGCTATATGATTGACATTGGCGGATATTGGGGGTATAAGCCCCACCTTTTACATGCACAAGATTATTTTTGAGGAGGATGACAAACCCTATGTGGAACATCAAACAAGATTAAATGAAGCAATGCAGGAGGTAGTGAATACGGAGATAATCAAATGGCTAGATGTCGTGGTTATTTACCCCATTTCCGACAGCTCGTGGACCTCTCCGGTGCAATGTGTCCCAAAGAAAGGGGGCATGAATATGATAACCACGACAAGAATGAATTGACCCCCACAAGAACTTTCACAGGGTGGAGAGTGTGCGTGGACTATAGGATGATTAACAAAGCCACTCGGAAAGATCATTTTCCGCTTCTATTTCTTGATCAAATGTTGGATAGGTTTACTAGACGTGCTTTTTATTGCCTCTTTGATGGATACTACGGCTACAATCAGATTCTTTTTTCTCCTGAGGACCAAGAGAAGACCACTTAAAGTTTACATATGGTACTTTCGCATTCTCGCGGATGCCATTTGGGTTATGCAATGCACCGTCAACTTCTCAACGATGTATGATGGCTATGTTCACCGATATGGTGGAGGAATTTCTTAAGGTTTTCATGGATGGTTTTTCCGTGGTGGGAATTCTTTTGAAGAGCGCTTGGACAAGGTATTGGCAAGATATGAGGAAAAAAAATTTGTTTTGAATTGGGAGAAATGTCACTTCATGGTCGAGGAAAGCATTATCCTTGGCCTCAATATTTCAAAACATGGTGTCGAGGTTGATAAAGCCAAAGTTGAAGTGATCTCCAAACTCCCCCTACATTCGTGAAGGGAGTGAGGAGATTTTTGGGTCATGCGGGGTTCTATCGCCGATTCATCAAGGATTTTTCTAAGGTGGTAAACCCCTTGTGCAAACTTTTGGAGAAGGATGCCAAGTTCCATTTCATCAAAGATTGTATGAACGTATTTGAATTGCTCAAGTATAAGTTGACTAGTACTCCAATTATCACGGCAACAAATTGGAGCTTACTCTTTGATCTCATGTGTAATGCAAGTGATGTGGTGGTTGGAGCGATAGTGGGGAAATGTATCAACAAGATCCTCTATCCGGTCTACTATGCTAGTAAGACCATGAATAATGCCTAAGTCAACTACACCAGAACAAACAAAGAGCTCCTTGATATTGTCTTTGCTATGGAGATGTTCCGCCGGTACTTAATGGGTACAAAGGTGATTGTTCACACCAACCATGCGGCTCTTCGATATTTAATGAGCAAGAAAGATTCTAAGGCAAGATTGATACGGTGGGTACTTCTTTTACAAGAGTTCGATTTAGAGATTCAAGACCGCAAGGGTAGTGAAAATGAAGTGGAGGACCACTTGTCTTGTTTGGAGGAGGAGGGGAGGCAAAATGATGGCCTTGAGATAAATGATTCATTTCCCGACGAGCAACTCCTAGCCATTTCTATGACCAGGATGCCATGGTATGCCGACTTAGCCAATTATCTTGTGATTAGAATTGTACCGAATGAGTTCTATTCAAACCAAACAAAGAAGATTAAACGTGATTTCCTTGATTATTATTGGGACGAGCCTTTTCTCTTCTGGATTTTCACCGATGTGATGATTTGTCGATGTGTGCCGGAGAAAGAAAAATTAGGAATTCTTGAGGCTTGCCACTCTTCACCATATTATGGTCACCATGGTGGAGCTATGACAACTACAAATGATTTGAGTTGTGGATTCTATTGGCCTACTCCTTACATGGACGCTAGTGATATTGTCAAGCGCTGTTTTGAATGTCAAAGGGCTGGTGGGATTTCCAAGAAAAATGAGATGCCTCTCACCACCATCTTGGAGATTGACATTTTTTGATGTGTAAGGCATTGATTTCATTGGTCCGTTCGTGAGCTCTTGTGGGAACAGTTGCATATTGGTAGCTTTTTATTATGTGTCAAAATTGGCTGAAGTCGTGGATTTGCCTAACAATGAATCTCGAAGTGTGGTGGCATTTTCGAAAAAGAACATCTTCACAGGGTTTGGCACTCCAAGCGCCAATATTAGTGATGGGGGATCGCACTTTTGCAACAACGCTTTTGATACTTTACTCTCAAAGTATGGTGTCACTCACAAAGTGTCGACCCCCTATCATCCTCAAGAAAGGGGACAAGTTGAAGTCTCCAACTAGGAGATCAAGAGCATTTTGTCAAAGACCGTGAATCCCAACCGGACGGATTGGTAAACTTGATGATGCTCTTTTGACTTATAGGATGGCTTACAAAGCACAAATTGGTATGTCTCCATATCGGTTACTGTTCGGGAAAGCTTGTCACCTACCGGTGGAACTTGAGCACAAGTCTGTATGGGCATTGAAGAAGCTTAATCTTTAGTGGGATGTCGCCGCTAACTTAAGGGTGGCACAATTGAATGAGGTCGATGAATTCCGGTTCCATGCATATTCAAGTTTGTGTTTGTACAAAGGAAAGATGAAGCACCTCTATGAAAAGTATATACAAAATAAAGAGTTTAAAGAAGGTGATCTTGTGCTATTGTTCAATTCTTGGTTGCGGATGTTTTTGGGAAAGTTGAAATCCAAGTGGAGTGGCCCATTTGAAGTTGTGCATGTGACACCCTTTAATACATTAGACTTGAAGAACAAAAATGGTGAAGTGTTTAGAGTCGATGTTCATCGGGTGAAACATTATCTTGGCAAGGTTGATGATGGACATGTTGTGGTGTTGTTTCATTTCAAGTGAATGATGGTAACCTGCATCGTGCCGCGACGTTAAATCAGGCGCTTCTTGGGAGGCAATCCATTTTTTGTTTCATTTCTTTTTCTTTTTAGATAGGTTATGTATTGAGCTAACTAGTTTTGAAGTGAATTGCATGGATGAGTGTGTATTGCAGGGACAATCTGGAAAATTGACCAAGTGTTGAATTTATGCAGACCGCACAAAGCTGTTTGCAGCCGAAGAGAAGGGTCCGCGGCCACACAATTCCTTGTTGATATCTGTAGAAAAATCACCAACACTCTAAAGTTGATATCTGCAGAAAAATTTCCAATATGCCGCCCCACATTAAATTATGCGGACCGCACAAGGTTACGAGGCGACACTCATTTTTGTGCGGATTGCAGAGCGAAGTCAAACTATTCACACTCAGGTGGGAATTTTGAGAAAAATTTTTTGGGTATAAATAGCGTTTTTCACCACTATTCACACTTTACGCACTATGAACTCCCAAGCCCTAGAAAACACTGTGCAACCAAAAAATTGTTCACAAATCTCACTCAATTCATCAAGCTAGATTCTTACCTGCAAAATTCACTACTCGTATGTTCAATTCATGTAGATATTTGTTCATTTTTCTCAATTTTTGTTTTTGTTTTCTTTTATAAGTTTAGTTGATTTAGACCTAAATATGTAAAATGTGCTTAACTTGTGTTTAAAAAACATGTAGGTAGCTTCATATATGTTCATTAGGGACTGGGTAGACCACTAATCTCTTTAATTTGTGAACACCATGCTTAAATTGTGAAAAAATAGCAAGGACCCTAACTGAAGTACCGTCATTGTTTGAACTGTGCGGCCGCACACATTGTTGTGCGGTCCGCATAACAGGTAAAAAGGGATTTTGGTTTGTTTGAAATGAGCAGACCGCACTCAAAATTTGGCGGTTCGCAAAAAAAAGTGTGCGGCCGCATAAAATATGTTCCACCGCACTCTAAACTTCGGAGAATCAGTAACTGCAGGTTTGCACTTGTGCGGCCGCAGTCAAAATTAAGCGGTACACACTTGAGGATGTGCAGTAGCACTAACATTTATGCAGTTCGCACTCCAGTGTTTGCGGCTTCACTTCAAGCTTGTGTGGTCCGCACTAGACAGTCTGTGGCCACACCCAGAATTATGTAGTCCGCACTGTCTCAGTAATGACTGCTTGTCTGCAATCGTTCTGCAACCATTTTACATGGTTTGAATTCAACTGACACATATAATTTGAATTGTAGACAACCGTAATATCCCGTGGTCGAGGAGATACATCAAAGGGGAGAGGTGAATTCTCCCGAGGTAGGGGTAAATTCACTCACCCCCAAGGAGTGCAGTCCAAGCCCATTACTCAGAAACAGACCACAGGTAGAGGAAGGGCCGAAGAGCCCTTAAAATCTAGCTATCATGAAGAATCGAGAGAAGCCTATGGGTTTTAGTCTATGGAGGTCCAACCTTAGCCCCAGTACCAACCACCTCAACCCACTGGGTGCTATCAACTGCGTAATGAGCCTAGAGAGAGTTCCTCTACTGATTCTAATGTGGAAAACTAGGGTTTTGGTTCTTCCTCTTAACCTAGTCCTCTGGAACCTATTGATGTCGATCACGATGATTCCCCAAATGACGATAGAGGTGGAGATAAAAAACTGGGTGGCCTTGAGAGTTCAAAGAAGAAGGAAATGTGGGAAGACATATTCTTCAGTTTTACAGCACTCAACAGATTCAGGGAGTTGTGGCTAATGAGAACGCTGACACTTGAGTGATAGTTCTTGACAAGGATTTGGATATTCACAATTCAAATGTCCTTAGGCAGATTCATGAGAGAAAGGGGTGGGAGTGGTTCACCCGCAGTGTTTTAGATGTAAATGAGCACCTGGTCAGATATCTCTATGCAAATGTATCTCACATCAAGACGGGAACAAAGGTGACGAAGGTGAGGAATTTGAAAGTCCATTTCGATACCTTTGATTTGAATGCTTATGTGGTTTTATTGAGCAGGTGGAGGCAATCCAGTACTTAGAGAAGTTATATTTGGGTGAATCAGCTCACCCATGGCTAGCTGAGATTTTGGAAGCCCCAGGACCACCACCACCATGGTTAACAACAGTAGTTCCTATCCTCGGGGCCACCCTCAATTTCGAAGCTAAAGGGTGGCAAACCTTTGTGTGTAGCAGGATTGCTCCGAGCTTGAATGACAAAACACTCCCACTTCCCCGAGCAGTTCTGGTGGCTTCTATTATGGTGAGGTAGCCGATCAATGTGGGTTCCATAATGACAACCAAAATCACATTGTTGGTCCATAAAAATGAAAAGTCCTACATGTTGATACACAATTTTCCCCCATATATATATATATATATATATATATATATATATATATATATATACACTTTCAAAATAGTGCATATGCATCATCATTTTATTTATAAGAAGCCACAAGTATTTTTTTTATAATTTTCAAACTCTCTAAATCAATTTATTTTTGCATTTCTTTTTGTAAATATCCAATAATTATCTTCCAAATTATTTTATGATGATTTAATCATCTAAACTTATCATTTGTACCTGTGTTATGTTTTAAATAATTTACAGTTCATTTCTTGTAATTACATTTGCATTTTAAGGCTAATTGCACATTTTTGCAATAATAGCCCATATGCATGTATAATTACATTATCTATGCAAAAAATGAATATTTATATTTTTATAATGTGAAGTAGTTATTTTTGATCATTTATTGCACAAATGATATTTTTGATATTTATTAATTACTCTTATAAATTAATTATTTATTAAACATTGGGTATTTAATATCTGGCCCCTAATTTACCTTAATTTCGGACCTGAACTACCCAGTCCCAACCCATTAACCTCTGATCCCAAACCGAATAACCTCCAACCCAACCAGTAAACCAACCTGACGCAGAACCCCCAACTAATCGTGGTCAACCCATATTACCCCGTCCTTTTTAATTAACCTAACACCCCCTAACCCTAATCACTCTTCACCACACGCCGCCTTTGAATGTTCTCAAACTACCCCTTCTCTCTGCCCAAAACCTATCCGTCTTCCCCCAAATCCATCTCCTAATCCCACCAGACATGGGATTATACAACTATTTTTTGCCATATTCGACTCCCCCTTGGTACTGGATCCTTGTATATACCGCTTGCCTTAACATGGATATCGAATCTCATCAGAATCGAATTAAAGTTGGTTCTGCTTCTTGACCTTTCCACTATTCTGTCTGTTTTCATTATTGTTCTATTATGGTATGGATCTTTGTGTATCTCTTTTGATTCTTACTTACCCTAAAAATTAGGGTTTCTGATCTCTTGTAGATCGAACCAAATCTGCTTCGATTCTTTGATTTTAAGTGATATTTCTGTCTATGTTCATCTTATTCTATGCAACATTTTATTTTTATTTTTATTTATTCTAGATTTCTGCGGTTTTTGTACTTTCCCTAAAATTAGGGTTTTGAAATTTCCCTCTTTTCCTTGCTGAATTTTATTATTTTCCTTTATAGTGTTTTACTGATGATTTTCCTTGTTTGGGTGTTTGATTTCTACTTCTATATAAACCCCACCCTATTCCCCTTTAAAACAGTCTCGAATCGTTAAGAAATTTACTAAAAATTTAAAGGTTTGTGCTCTTTGCTCTTTAATACACTTATTCTGCACTTTGGTTCCTAGGCGGCTGAAAGCCACGGCCAGAAATTCTAGGTTCTTGCTCTTTTGTTGATATTCATAACAATGTGGACTTCCGTTGTTTCTTGTTTGCACTTAATTGGGGAGTTACCAAACCTTGTCATTTCATTCCTATTTACCGGTTATTAGCATGTGTTCTCACTTCTGACGATGGTTGTTCAATGTGTTTCTCGGTTGTTCTCGTATGCATGTTTGATCGCTTCACTTCAATTTTAGGTGTTTCTAATCTTTTTTCCATCATGTTTATAGTTTGAGATATGCTTAGACATGATTTGAGTTGATTTATTTTAAGTCTGCATAGCCTATGTAATACTGAATGTTTAGAACCTTTGCACTTTGGCTATCTCTTCAATGTTTAAATTTTCTATTAATCTCTCTCTTTGAACATGCTTTCATATCCCTTTATATGGATTAGTTGAGTAAATACGAATGTATTCATTAAGTATATAACATAAATCTATTTCTGAATTTGTTGTGATGACATGTACCATGTTTTGATCATGTTTTCACTATGTCTTCACTTCCTGGTAGTTACTCTAATTTATTCACATCCTGTTAAGTTTTGTTGCCGATTGATATGATTCCTCTGTGTCACACTAGCATTCTAAACTTAGCATAATCTGAAATTCTTCTTCTTTCTTCTCTTACTATAAGTCTGTGAACATCAATCCTACATACATGTTTACTAACATATGTATTATGTGTTGAATTTGTTTTTTTGATATGTTGATAAAGTCTATTCTTAAAACAAGTGTGTTCTATTGTCTGTTTTATGTGCTCTACTTGAATCTATATGTTGTCCCTCAACTTTAGTTTATTCTCTCACTGCCTGGTCTCTTTTGAGTTCTTATTCTTGGCCAGCTGAAAGTCAACGCTACTTAGGTTCTTTTTGTGACCTCCCTAGTGTGAGCACTCTTCGGGGTTAATGGAGACCCTAGTGAACTCTGACACACTAGTATTTGATCCTTAGTCCTTCCTTTGGGTTTACTCTATCACCCTCCCTAGTGTGAGCACTTCCCTGAGTTCTCGAAGCCATAGGGAACTCTAACACACTAGGGTCTTGGTTCTGCATGCTCAACTCTTTTTTATACCTACTAGGTAAATCAATTGATTTCCGCGTGCCTTATGTGAATGAAGATGTACTTTATGGGTTGTTGTGAACCATGAGAATGATGTCCTGGCCTTGCTGGGTATATCTCTGGGCCTACTGTAGGCTCCCTATAGTTATTTTACTCTGTAATTAATTCCATTCATTGGGTCTATAATAATGTTGTAATAACATTTGGGGTATTAGTAAAATTGGGAAAATGGGGTTTATATTAACACTTGCATAAAAATGGGTAGAGATCCTGCCTATAGGTGCTCTACTTCGCTCAAATATGTTATTATGCCAAAACATGCTCAATTATTATTTGTTAGAAATCATGCCTATAGGTGCTCTGCTTTACTGAAATGTGCTATTATGCTCAAACATGTTCAATTATTATGTGTTAGAACTTAGAAATCCTGCCTATAGGTGCTCTACTTCGCTCAAATATGTTATTATGCCAAAACATGCTCAATTATTATTTGTTAGAAATCATGCCTATAGGTGCTCTGCTTTACTCAAATGTGCTATTATGCTCAAACATGTTCAATTATTATGTGTTAGAACTTAGAAATCCTGCCTATAGGTTCTCTACTTTACCTGTTAGAAACCATGCTTATAGGATATTAAATGACTAATATCTCAATGTTCACATGCATTAGGCTGTATAAAATTTTGTTAATCTACAAACTTTAGATGGCATGCCTATAGGATCTAAAATTAGTTTCAATTATAACTATAAAAATCCTACGTATAGGGTCTAAATCAGTCTTAATTATTATCCTGCTAGTTTCTTTCAAGTACTAATGCCGAATTTTCATCACTATGGCATTATCATTATTAGAAACCATGCCTATAGGATTCGTCTAAGAAATTCATAATATTTTTCTGTGATTACCATTGTTAGTTACTGTGCGAATCACCTATATATCATGCATGTAGGTTTAATCTCTTAGAATTATAATCAGTAGGCAACTGCGTAGCCTTTTAGAAATCGTATTAAGAAAAAAGGCTTTTACATATGAAACTGCCTACGTATTAAAATCCGGAATGACATAGAGATTATTCCTATAGGATTTAATAACCTTAACTTGTTTAAAATCTACAACTATCAAATGTTTATTAGTTTGCATGCATTTGTTGTCTAAGTGCAGAAGCCAACTTGAGCCCTTATTTTCTTATACATGAAAGTCCAAACTGTTTTTGTATGTCGCTTAGTTTTCACCTTTATGAGCAACCTAAGTTAAGTCTAGAACCACGCCGAGATAGAGGTCCAAATGCCTCTTGAACCATAGGTGGGGGATGGGTAGTGCACGCATAGGGTACGATTTACAATCAACTAGTGTGATTTATGTAAACAACTTAAAGATAGTAATCGGGTAGCAGGAGATGATTCTCTATGCACACTGAGTAATACGAGTAACACCTCACCTCGAGGGAGTTACGAAGTATTATTTATCCGATAAGCGTTCCTCTATTATTTTACTATTACCTGAATATCTTGCTCCCATTTTCCCTTTTATTGCATGTACCCCCTCTTCCCTATTCCCCTTTATGTGAACTCGTATACAAATCTTCGCTTAATTTGCTTACAATATGCGTTTCCCCTTATTTTCTAGTCCTGTTCACTCGCTCCAAATAATGTTTTTTAAATATCATGTCTCTCCCTATCCCTACCCCTTTGCTTGCTTTATTACAATTCTTTCACATTATGCGAACTAACTTCTTCCTTGTTCTTCTTTCTTTTATGTCTTAACGTTTCATTTAATACTTCATTTACAGCCTTCATCATTCAAAATACTTGACAACGTGTTGTTTTATCTTTACATAAAGCATCCACATCATATTCAACTCGTGCATAACTGATACCATAAAGGCGCTTGATGAGTGTCCGCACTCTTCCTAAAACACCCTATTAAATTTGAAAAGGCTTATTTGCGGTAAAACTAGTCGATCAGCGATGCATCGACGGTTCTGTGCCTTTCCCTCTCAAGTTTTCAACTTGAGGGTAACGTTCTATACTTTTCTAGAAACCCCACTTTGATATTAGCTATGCATGCATCATGTCTAAACCTAGTATGATTTAGAATGTTGTCCACGTAATAACTCTCTAAGGCAAACCTGTCCAAAGCCCACCGGGATTTCCATAATCCAACGGGTAAAATCATGGTATGTTCATTATTTGGAGAAAATGTGCTGATATGCTAATCAATTATGTGTAAATAGTCGAATCTGGAGCGGGAAAAGGCTGATTTTATTAGTTTTGCATAAACGAGGCACAAAGGCCCCATGTTCGACATGGTTCGAAGTGTCCCGCCTTTGTTTCTAGATTGGTGGGAAAATCTCTCGTCAAGCGACAAAAACAATATGAAAAGAGTTCTCAGGAATTTACCTTCGTTGCTAAACATTCAGCCAAACAATGTACTTATTGAGGCCGCTACTATGTTCTAGGATAAGAAGAGGGTCTTTTTCCGTTTTGGTGACATAGAAATGACTCCCCTTCTAGAGGAAATAGGAGGCCATGCTGGGCTTCCCCGGGATAGCCCTGGTCTGTTGGTACTGGAAAATCGTACTTCTTGAGGCTTTATAAAGATGGTGAAATTCAGAAGGAATGATGAGTTAGTCTTCGTGAAAAAGTCCTACATACCATTCGACTTCATTTACGAGCATTATGGGCACAGCAAGTCCTACCGCCTCTATCATGATGAGTTTGCCATCACTTCTACAGGTTGGACTCATTGCCGGTTTTTTGTGTTCATTGTCTGTTTTCTAGGGATGCTGGTATTCCTAATACAAGGAGAAAGGATCCACACTCTATTAGCTATGCTCACTAAGACCCTACTGGAAGGAATTGAGGAAAAGACTTACACTATTGTCCCAATGATCGTGGTTGAGATTTATCGAGCCTTGGATCGTTGCAAGAAAGGATATAGGAATATTGTGTGTTTCAATCTGTTGCTACAAATATGGTTGCCGGAACACCATCAAAGAGGACAATACCGTCAAGAATTTCCGTGGAGACCATGGAATGACCATATATCTTATCACCATCCGAAGAGAATGACTTTTATCCCAGACAGATTTGCACAACCGGGAAATGCTGTGGGCTGGGTACGCTTCTTTAGCAATTTGACTGACGACAAGGTCCATTGGATGATCGAGTGGTTCCTAGTAGTAAATTTATAATCAGGTCAAGAGATGTTCCTCATCTAGTGCTGATCGGATTAAGGGGTATCTATCCTTATCCTCCTATCAGAGTCATGAGCAAAGCTAGGAGGAAACAGGTCATAGCACGAGTCTCCAAAATGGTTCATTACAAAGAAGACTTCCAGGGAATGACATTCCATTTATGTTTGAGGCACATCATATGAGACATCAAAAGATTGTTGTAGAAAAGGATACTA
The DNA here is from genome assembly GCA_005239505.1 of Nicotiana paniculata. Taxonomy (NCBI): domain Eukaryota; kingdom Viridiplantae; phylum Streptophyta; class Magnoliopsida; order Solanales; family Solanaceae; genus Nicotiana; species Nicotiana paniculata. The sequence goes on from ML356623.1 coordinate 46,301, forward strand.
TCGAGCCAGATCGGTATCACCCCACCCATTTATATTTCTACCCATCATGGTTGGTTGATGACATAGCAGGAGAGGTCAAGCAAGGAATTGATTTGAGAATTACGGTCATAGACGACATTGCTGAGGCACAAGTCAAGTATACGAGGTTGAACAAAAGGGTTTTTACAAAGTGGACATGGAAGCAATCAATGAATGGAGAGGAATCGCTACCAAATCAACAAAAAGGTTGGAGTAGTTAGAGCAGGGTTTGATGGAGCTTGAGGGGAACATGAGGAAAAGGGTTGTGGATTATCAGAATGCAGAGGGAAATGAAAGAGGACATCTAGCAAGGGCATATCTACTTTTGGACATGCGTGACCTGGGCAATCTGATCGATGGGGTTAAGAAGGTCAAGCTTGGAGAAGGTCCCTCTGGGACCGAGTAGATTAGGACTGTTATTTGTTTTATAGATTTGTTTTAGAACTCGATTGTAATAAGGCAGATGCCACTAGTGACTCTTTATAGTTATTGGGGTTTTTGTAGAGATTTGGTCTATTTATCATATTAATGAAATGACGTAATTATCGGCATTGAGTTTTTTCCAAATCTATATGTCGCTAGGACTACATCGGGCATAATGAGTTCCCCCAAATTAGGACGAGAATTTATAGTTCCACAATACGTGTTTAAATACTGCAAATATCCTTTCAAAACTCCCTACTGACTTGTTTACCTTTTTGATTTTCTTTGTTTTGATTATTCCCATCCCCTAATGTTGGTTCGTTCATACTGGCATGATCGGCGTATCATATCAGATCTAGAGGTCCTCTATATCCTCCTGCTCCTCCAAGTGACCCTAAGAACAAAGCAAAGTCTAAGATAGACGATATGAGTGGTATTAGGAAATACAATGCAACACATGAAGATAATGTTGAGACTTCGGAAGGTTGGAGTACTCCGGCACATAATGACTTGGTTTTGCGATTAGAGCAAATCATACTAGAGTTACAAGGGGAACTTGAGCAGGTCCGTAACTTGGCAAACCTTTCCCTCACCTAGAATGTCCCAAACATCAACCAACAAAACGCCAAAAACCCAACACCTCCTCCAAACACACAAAATCAGCACTCGCAAAATCCTCCCCCACCTCACCAATATGCACGCCTCCACAAAATCTGAACCCTTCACCAGTACCAACTCCTCCTCAGCACCAACATCATTCAACCCAATACCCACAGAATACCACCTACCACACTCCTCAAAACACAGCAAAGCCTACCCCCTGATCCCCAAAACTCAACCATTGATCACCACTACACCCAAATCCCTAGAATGCACCAAATTAATCCCATATATGTAGAAACATTACCTCAAACTTCACAACAAACCTCATACACACCAGCATCCGCCGAGAAGGACTAGCTCATCAAGAATATGGAGGAGGAACCTAAGAAGCTTACATGTCAGGTCCAAGACGTCGAATGGGGTAGAGGCATTGAAGGTTAGAACTATGAAGATTTGTGTATTCAACCGGATGTAGAACTGCCAAGTTCGAAATGTTCGACGGAACAGGGGATCTAAAGGTGCATCATAGCACGTATTGTGACAAGCTCGTATGGGTTGGTAAATATGAAATAATCCGCATGAATTTATTCATAAGCAGCGTCATTGGAGACGCCCTATCTTGGTATATCATCCAAAATCTAAAGAAGTCGATTAAGTGGGTAAGCATGGCGTCAGATTTCATGGATCGATTTAGATTCAAAACGAAGAATGCACCAGATGTCTTCTATGTCCACAACCTTAAGAAGAAGCCAACAGAAACATTCCGCGAATATGCTATTCGGTGGAGATTAGAAGCTGTGAAAGTATGACTGGCATTGGAAGAAGAACAAATGAACGAATTCTTTTTTCCGGCCCAGGATTCACAATACTACGAGAGGTTAATGGTTTTTGAAAATCATAAATTCTCTGGCATCACCAAATTGGGAGAAAGAATAGAAGAAGGAACTACAACAGGGACGGTAACCAAATTCGAACCATTACAAGCTACGAACAAAACCTTGCAGTTTGGAGGCATATCTAAAAATAAGGAAGTAGGGGCCGTGATGGTAGCCCAATGTCCGAAATCTCCTCTCACATACTAAAAACCACCACCCACATATTAACCTTCACCTCCCAGATATCCACAACCCCCACCACTTACCATACTTACAATACCTAGCCAACATATTACCACTCACCACCAGCCCGCCAAAACTATCAAAAACCCAGACCAAATTTTGGCTGCAAACCACCCAGACAATACACCCCTATTGGTGAACCCATCGACTAGTTGTATGAGAGACTAAAGGCTGACAGCGATGTCACTCCCATTCTTGTTGTAGCCATGGAAAATTCTTCTAAATGTGTCTATCCAAATAAGACATGTGCCTACCACTCGGGCATGAAAGCTCACACTATTGATGAATATCGCACTCTGAAGGACATGATCCATACATTAATTGATACCAAGGTTATACAAGCAAAATAGGTTGCACCTAATGTCTATAAAAATCTTCTCCTGAATAACAGGAGAGAGGGGGTAAATGTGATAGAAACTGATGAAGAATGGGATCTAGAAGGGTCATTTGGGCTCGTCCGAGAAGGGGACAATCCTAAGAAACCTACATTCACTATCACCCCTATTATGCTGCAGATACAACCATCGATCGAAGTTCAGGTAGCTGCACCAACTCCGTTCGAAGTTGAAGTAACAACATCTTCAGCTGCGCCTGCTCCGTTTGAAGTAGAAGTGACCACACCATTCACTGTGACGATCGCACCCACACCATCCTTTAATTCCAATTATGTACCCTGGGATGACACTGCATAAGCGAGAAGGAAAGGAAAAGGGAAGATGGAAGAAACTGGTGTAGCGCATGGGATGACTAGAACTGGTAGGGTTTACACGCCTGAGCACCTAGGAGGAACAAGTAAAGAAGCCGCTTCCAAACAAACTATCATTGAAACCGGACCAGATGACCTTTGGATAAAGGTTCAAGCAAGAGCGTACTCTGTAGTTGACCATATAAAAAGGACCACTGCTCAGATGTCCATTCTATCATTACTACAAAATTCTAAAGCACGTAGGAACGCATTGATGAAGTTACTGAACGAGGCTTATGTGCCCAACAACATCACCGGTGGGGAAATTGCTAACATGGTAGGACAAGTATTGGAAAGCCATAAAATCACCTTCCAAGAAGACGTACTTCCACCAGAAGGGTTGAGCCAGAACGGGGCGTTGCATATCACGCTACAGTGTGAAGACAAATTCATTGCCAGGGTTTTGATAGATGGAGGTTCAAGTCTCAACATATGTCCATTGACCACTTTGAAGAGATTGGGTGAAGAATTGCATGAGATACGAGTAGGAACTATGAACGTAAAAGTATTCGATGGGTCTTAAAGGGCCACAATCGGAGAAACCAACATTTGCTTACAAATGGGCCCAACTTGGTTTGATGTTGAGTTCCATGTACTCGACATATCCTCCTCATACAATTTAATACTGGGACGCCTTGGATACACACTATTGGGGCTGTAACATCTACTCTGCATCAGGCTTTGAAGTTCGAATGGAATCATGAGGAGGTCATCATTCATGGAGATGGAAGTAACCCTATTTACACCATCCACATTGTTCTAGTTATGGATAATAGAAGGAAGTTGGTTGAGAGACCTACCATCGCATTGAGCATGTTAATGCAATTGAGATGGAAAAATGGTGGAGTAAAAAAATTGAGAGCCTACTTGCATGGGCCGGATGTGAATCTGGTAAAGGGTTCGGAAAGAATCTTCAGGGTATTGCCAAACCAATAAAATTAAAGCGTCACGGTACAACCTTTGGATTAATATATCAATACACTTGGCTTGAGTATTAAAATTTGTCGTCACCATGGCGTTGTCCCAATTACCCTCTCTAGCAACCGATACAACATTTGAGCCAATCCTTCAATCGGGCTGATATGATGTGGGGATCTGAAGATGATGAAGTGCTAGGTGGTTTGAGGAATCTATTCTTAGAAGATAAAGACATGAACTATAGTGTAATAGTTGAGGAGGATGAGGAGGAAAGACTCGTCATCCAGTCAGTTGAGAAGGGATATGTTCATGAACTGGACAGCCACACCATCAAGGGCCTGCCGATTCCCGGGGTAGCCTGGCTACTAGTGTCATTTATTTTGAAAACAATTCTTCTGAGCATTTTTGAAACATTTTCAGTATTTTGTTTTGGAAACATTTGTTTGACTCATTAAAATAGCTTTTGTTTGACATTTTGGTTCTTATAAATAGCTTGTTACTTTTATTATTGATTACTATTCTCTACATCATTACTATTTCGTATCTTGATGAACCGTGACATTGACATGTCATGAGACAACGCAACATAAGGATAGTGACTCGGAAGAGATAGAAGAAGAATATATAATACCTGAGGAAATTGTCAGAGAAGTTGAGAATTTTGAGAACAAACCTAAGTCCAACCTAGACGAGACTGAGATAGTCAACCTGGGAGATTCTGAAACATTCAAAGAAACTCGTATAAGCATTCACCTATTACAATCTGAAAAAGAAGAGTAGACTCTTCCTGAAAGAATACGAAGACATTTTCGAACTGTCTTATGATGATATGACTGGTTTGAGCACATCCATAGTGGATCATAAACTACCTATCAATCCGATGTGTCCGCCTGTAAAAGAAAAGCTCAGAAAATTCAAGCCAGGCATGAGTCTGAAAATCAAGAAGTTACCAGGCAGATCAAAACTATGGTTCTTAGAGTTGTTGAATATCCGACATGGCTGAGAAACATCGTGTCGGTTCTGAAAAAGGATGGTAAATTCAGGGTACATGTCGACTATAGGGACCTAAACAGAGCAAGTCCCAAAGATGATTTTGCACTACCCAACATACAGATATTGATCGACAATTGTGCCAAGCATGAACTCCAATCATTTGTGGACTGTTTCGCATGATATTATCAGATTTGGATTGATGGATGAAGATATCGATGAAACAACATTTATTACACCGTTGGGGGTGTACTTCTATAAAATGATGACGTTTGGTCTTAAAATGTTGGGGCCACTTATATGAGAGCTACGAAAACCATCTTTCACGACATGATACATAAAGAGATAGAGGTATATACGGACAACGTCATTATCAAATCCAAGAAATGTATAGATCATATAGCATATTTGAGCAAATTCTTTGAACGGATTCGGAGGTATAATTTGAAATTGAATACCGCAAAATGCGCCTTTGGAGTCTTTGCCGGAAAGTTGTTGGGATTCATCGTTAGCCGCCGAGAAATTGAGCTAGATCCATCAAAGGTCAACGCTATCCAGGATTTGCCGCCACCAATGAACAAAAAAGTCGTGATGAGTTTCTTGGGGCATCTCAATTATATCAGCCGCTTTATTGCACAATTAACTGTAATATGTGAGTCGATTTTAAAAATGTTGAAGAAGGATAGCGCAACCTGCTGGACTGAAGACTGCCAGAAAGCTTTTGACAAAATCAAAGAATATTTGTCCACACCGCCAGTCGTAGTCGCCCCGGATCCTGGTAGACCGCAGCTACTCTATCTCTCCGTAGTAGATGGGGCTTTCAGTTGCGTCTTGGTACAACATGACGAAACGCGAAGGAAATAACATGCCATATATTATCTAAGTAAAAAGTTCACACCCTACGAAGCACGGCATTCTCTGGTGGAGCGCACATGTTTTCCTTTGACCTGGATAGCCCAGATATTGAGGCACTACTTCTGTGCCTATACCACATATCTCATATCAAGGATGGATCCTTTGAAGTACATCTTTCAGAAACCCATGCCTATAGGGAAGCTAGCAAAATGGATGATATTGTTTTGTGAATTCAACATCGTCTATGTGACTCAGAAGGCTATTAAGGGACAAGCATTAGCGGACCATCTGCAGAAAATCCAGTACGAGGAAAATACGAGCCACTAAAAACATATTTTCTTGATGAAGAAGTACCATTCGTAGGAGAAGATATTGCTGACACCGATGATGGTTAGAGAATGTTTTTCGATGGGGATGGAAATTTCAAAGGAGTTGGTATCGGAGCCATCTTCGTATTAGAATTCGGTCAGCATTAATCGGTATCCTTAAAACTCAGATTTTCATGCACCGATAGTATGGTAGAACATGAGGCTTGCATATTGAGGCTCAATTTGGCCGTTGACATGAATATCCAGGCATTACTGGTAATTGGTGATTCAGATCGTCTTGTACATCATGTGCAAGGAGAATGAGCTACAAAGAATACTAAAATATTACCATATTTATATCATGTACAAGGGATGATGAAGAGGTTCTCAAAGATAAAGTTCAGACATGTCCCGAGAATCCAGAATGAGTACGCAGATGCATAGGACACTTTGTCCTCCATGATACAGCATCCAGACAAGAATTTCATCGACCCCATTCCGGTAGGGATCCATAATCAGCCAGCTTACTATGCTCATGTTGAAGAAGAAACATATAGGAATCAATGGTTTCACGATATCAAGGAGTACTTGGCAAAATGATAGTACCTGGAGCATGCGAATCATACTCAGAAACACACGCTCCAGAGATGGTGTAACAATTTCTTCCAAAGTGGAGGAATTTTTAATAGAAGGACCCCAGTCCTAGGGCTATTACAGTGTGTTGACGCAAGGAAGCTTCCAAACTACTTGAAGAGATACACGCTCGAACTTGCGGACCATACATGAATGGTTTCGTTTGAGCCAAGAAGATACTAAGAGCAGGATATTTTTGGATGACTATGGAAACAGACTGCATCACGTATTTTAAGAAATTTCATCAGTGCCAAATACACGTAGATATGATATGGGTGTTGCCAAATTAACTCAATGCAACAAGTGCACCTTGGCCTTTTTCTGTCTGGGGTATGGATTTCATTGGACCAATCGAGCCCACCGCTTCAAACGGGCACATGTTCATTCTAGTGGCCATAGACTACTTAAAAAAATGGGTTGAAGTTGCATCTTATAAAGTTGTAACCAAGAAATTCGTCACACATTTTGTCAAAGATCGTATTATTTGCCGATTCGGGATTCCATGATCCATTATCACTGACAATGCCACAATTCTCAATAGTGACCTAATGAAAGCTATGTGCGAGACCTTTAAAATAAAGCACATGAATTCCACAACATACCAACCCCAAATGAATGGAGCTGTGGAGCCCGCCAACAATAACATCAAAAAGATATTAAGGAAGATGGTAGAAAATCACAACAAATGGCACAAGAAGTTACCATTTTCCTTACTGGGATACCGCAACAATCCACACATCAACCGGCGCAACTCCTTATTTGTTGGTCTACAGTCTGAAGCTATCAATCTCGCCGAGGTATAAATCCCTTCCTTGATAATTATACAATAAGCTGAACTCGGTGATGCAGAGTGGGAAAGGAGACGCAATGAAAAATCAACTCTCATTAATGCGAAAAGAATGAATGCAGTATATCATGGTCAACTTTTTCAGAACATAAAGTCTAGAGCTTTTAACAAAAGGGTCAGACCAAGATAGTTCACAATGGGGCTGCTAGTGCTGAAACGGATCTTTTCACACCAAGATGAAGACAAAGGAACATTTTCACCGAACTGGCAAGGACCCTACATGGTTCACAGGGTACTAATAGGGTGGGCACTCATACTCGCAGAAATGGATGGAGAGATTTTGCCAAAGCCTATAGACTCAGACACAGTCAAAATATATTAAGTTTTAGTTGTTTACATTTCTTCATTTGATGTAACTGAACTACACTTGACATGATTCCCATTTAATAAGGGATGCGTAGGCAGCCCTGCAGGTTCCGTCACAATTTAATAAAATTTTCATTTTCCCCATAACAAGAAACTGGGGCAGAATTTTGAGGAGGACCCTCAAAATTTTAGAGCAAGTCCAGCTGACGGCATCATATCCTGAACAGTTAGAGAATCGCCAATGTAACTGGGGCAAAATTTTGAGGAGAACCCTTAAAATTTTACTGCAAGGAAGTCTCAATATCTCTAAAGTGTCGCATTTAATGGTTCATCTAATTTACTCAATATTGCATACTAATGTAATTTAAATAACTACATCCACTATACACACGCATATTCTTAGAAAACTTTATCTTATGAAACAACAAGATGTTACTCATGGCGACTAGAGCAGGATTTCGATACAATGCAAGGCAAAATAAGCAGGCGAAGGCGCGAACCAACCTTCCATGCAAAACTCACAATTTTTCATTGGATACAGGAACAAAGAATAGATGCAAATACGTGCACACCTTAGAATCATTGTCTTTATAACGACAAAGATGCCAAGCGCAAATATATCCCCAGCTAAGAAATACTTTGTTCCTACTTATTATCTGTTCATTACATGAGACTATGCACTGTCTCCATCTTGCATGAGGATGAACGTTGCCTCCATAATTTCATAAGGTTGAGCTCTTCCTTCCCTTGCACGAGACTAAGCACTATCTCCATCTTGCATGAGGCTAAGCTCTGCCTCCTTACTTGCATGAGGCTAAGCTCTGCCTTCCCTTTGCATGAGACTAAGCACTTTCTCCATGAGGCTAAGCATTGCCTCCATAATTTCATTACGCTAAATACTGCCTTCCCTTGCATGAGGCTAAGCATTGCCTCAATAATTGCATAAGGCTAAGCTCTGTCTTCCCTTGCACAATACTAAGCGTTGTCTCCATCTTGCATGAGGCTAAGCCATGCCTCATTAATTGCATAAGGCTAAGATCTTCCTTCCCTTTGCATGAGACTAAGAATTGTATCCATGAGGCTAAGCATTGCCTCCATAATTGCATAAGGCTAAGCACTGCCTTCCGTTGCATTAGGTTAAGCATTGCCTCCATAATTGCAAAAGGCTAAGCTCTGACTTCCCTTTGCATGAGACTAAGCACTGTCTCCATGAGGCTAAGCATTTCCTTCATAATTGCATAAGGCTAATCACTGCCTTCCCTTGCATGAGGCTAAGCATTGCCTCCGCAATTGCATAAGGCTAAGCTCTGCCTTCCCTTGCACAACACTAAAGAATTGTCTCCATGAGGCTAAGCATTGCCTTCATAATTGAATAAGGCTAAGCACTGTCTTCCCCTGCATGAGGCTAAGCTTTCCTCCATAATTACATAAGGCTAAGCTCTGTCTCCCCTTGAACGAGACTAAGCATTGTCTTGTAGGGGCAAAGCATTGCCTCCATAATTGCATAAAGCTAAGCACTGCCTTCCCTTGCATCAGGCTAAGCATTGCCTCCATAATTTCATAAGGCTAATCATCGCCTTCCCTTGCATGAGACTAAGCACTATCTTCATTCCTTGCATGAGGCTAAGCCATGCCTCCTTAATTACATAAGGCTAAGCTTTGTCTTCCATTTGCATGAGACTAAGCACTGTCTCCATGAGGTTAAGCATTGCCTCAATAATTTCATCAGGCTAAACACTGCCTCCCTTGCATGAGGCTAAGAATTGCATCCATAATTGCATAAGCCTAATATCTGCTTTCTCTTGCACGAGACTAAGCGTTGTCTCGATCTTGCATGAGGCTAAGCTCTGCCTCCTTAATTGCATAAGGTTAATCTCTTTTGTCCCTCTGCATGAGACTAAGAACTGTATCCATAAGGCTAAGCATTGCCTCGATTGCATAAGGCTACCCACTGCCTTCCCTTGCATGAGGCTAAGCATTGCTCTAAACTTTATCAACTTAGGTATTTTATGATACCTATGAATAGGCGATAGAATAATAAGACAAATGGGAACTCAAGAACATAGACATATCTAATACTTCTATGAGTATGGTCATTTACGGAATTTGGACATTTGATCGTTTCGTTCGTCTTGTATAGATCATGCCAAACTTGTAGACATCCCTAGTATAGAACTGCTCTTATACCACTTTTGTCACGACCAGAATCTATGGGCCGCAACAAGCACCCGGTATCTTACTTAATCGAGTACAACCATAACATATCTTTCTTATTGTACTTTCATTAGCAAATGGGCCAAACAAGCCGTCATGGGCTAACCAGAATAAACATAGGGGAATACTCAATATAGGATGACCCAACTAGATATAAAGACTTATACATGTGATATACGGGCCTATAAGGCCAACATGATCATTTGTAAACTCTAAACATTGGCCGACAAGGACATACAAGAATTCATATATATGACATCTGTCTACAAAACTCTAAGAGTACACACTTAAGATAAAGGTCGGGATAGGGCCCCGCCATAACAAACAATACGCGTCTAAATCATACTGCCTAAATAAGCAACTCCGGAGAAAATAGAGCACACCAACACCTTCCGCTGAGATGATAGCCTACTTGGAGAACTCTCGACCTGTCTATCGGGACCTGCGGGCATGAAATGCAGTGTCCCTAGGCAAAAAGGACGTTAGTACTATTAATTTAGCGAGTATGTAAGGCACACAAATAGGTACGTAAAAGACATGGAAGAAATACAGAGTAAATGACTTAGCCTATAAGTATGGATAACTTTGTAAATCATGAAATACTTATAGTGTCGTGCATATACGTATGAATGTCATGTCGTGCATAGGTACATGTGTTCATAACATCATCAAGACTCTGAGGGCATCCCATCATATCAGCTCGGCCACTGTGGGCAAAATCATCAATGTATACCAGTTGATGAAGTGGTGGTGCGTATATAACGCCATAATCTTTTCCCATACCCCATATACATATATATACAAATATACCTATATATAACGCTATCTGTTCATGCGTCAGTGTACATGTATAAATGAAAATGGATGAGAAGTACTTCAATAAAATCTCTCGGAACGTTATAAACTTACGTTTTTACTGAGACCCATGAACAGACGATAGAATAATAAGACATATGGGAACTCAAGAACATAGACATCTCTAATACTTTTATGAATAGGGTCATCTATGGAGTTTGTGCATTTGCTCGTTTCGTTCGTGTTGTATAGATCATGCCCAAAAGAAAGAAGTGATAGCCTTAACATTCCTGGAATAGGGAAAATTTGTATGATATTCTTGGAAAAGGTTGCACCGCACTCCCTTAAAATCGCAAAAACTCACGTTGCTAAGGTGCTAAGAAATCTCGCTGGAATTTTTGTTTCAAGGGATCTTGTTGGAGTCTCGTTGGATTTAGGTTGCTAACGTTGGAATCCTTGTAGATGTTATGAATTCTGTTTGTTTTGTAATCTTTGCCGGAAATCATAACCAGATTACTCACTTGAATATTTAAAGTCTAGGCTGCTAACGTTGGAATCCTTGTGCATGTTATGAATTTTCTTTGTTCTGTAATCTTTTCCATAGGAAATAATAATAAAATTACTCACTTGAATACCTAAAGTCCAAATGAAGCCAAAATTCCAATCCTTTAAGTCTTTACACGTAGAGGATAAAGTGTTTCGTATTTAACACTTTAGTTTGCCACCTTTCAATCTAGATGTATGAGTCACTAAAATTTGGGGGGGGGGGGGGGCTGCCACCTAATGCAATTTTAATCTTATCCAATATATTTCTAATAAATTAGGTAATATCTCATTACCCAATAATTAGCCAATTACCCACGTAATTAAGAATTATCTCAACTTACTGAAAATATTATTCACTTGTAACATACCTTGTACACCTTACTATTATGGTCATGTTGTACCGATTATGACACTAGTCCATAAATACCGGGTATTTATAGCCCGGACCGTACTTTATCTAAAAGTGCCAAACTTCGACGAAATTCATTTTCTTCGATTTGCTTGCCCTCTCACCTCCACGAATTTACTCATCACTTGTTTGAAATAACAAAATTTTTATAATCTCAAAACAATCCCATTTCCGAACTTACGTCGATTAACTTACGATGAAACTTTAACACACGAAAATACGGGATGTAATATCATATTTCTAATTTTCCATCAGTTTACTTATGGCGTACTTTCACGTACGAACACATGGGGTGTAACAACACAATACTGTGTGCGGCCTCAAACAATGAAAGAGAACTGTCAAATTTTCTTTCAGAGTTTGCGGACCGCACAACTATTGGGAGGCTGCAGAGGAGCAGATTCAGAGAATTTTATTTTAGGCCATCTGGGGAAATGCAGACCGCATGACTATTGTGCGGTTGCAAGATCCAAAGTGTGGCCGCACTCAGAAATGTGTTGTCCACAGAAGAAGGTCCAAGTCCCAACAAAATTCAAGTGTGCGACCGCACTCAAAAATGTGCGGTCCGCACAAATATATGAAGTGCAGCCACATTTCAATTTTATGCGACCGCAGAAAGTCAAATTGGCTAGTCAATCTCAACATGCGGACCGCACACAGAATTTTGCGGCCGCACAACCTCCGCAGGGGTATTTTTGTAAGATACTTTCATCTTATTAAAAATACAACCTTTTGTCATTTTTAGGTGAATTCTGGTAAGTTGTATCCAAGTAGAGAACCTGAGCCGATTGTATTTTATGTTTTGAGTAATGTTATACTAGATTAGGTTCTAAACATTATACTTTCTTTCCTTAATCAATTATTATGCATTCTATCTTAATTTTATTTTAGACTTGTTCTTGCATAAATTCTAGAATTAGTGGTTGCAAACATTGATTAATACCTATTTGACTTAGTCTGTGCTTGAGAAAGAGAGACTAAGTCTAGGAAAACATGGTTAACAAGGAATTGGGGTGAACAAAAGAAATTGGTAGCCCCAATTAAAGTGTCGAAGCTGGAGACGGTAAGAATTGAGTAGAGCATTTATAAGTTGCTTTGTGAATTACCTATTTGGACTTGAGAAAATCAAATCGGGAAAAGACAGTCAAGCTACCGAGAGGTATAGAGCGAGTAAACGAGTGTGATTCCTATAATGTATCCCGATCAACCAAACAGTCCCTAAAGCCCTAAATCCATTAGGTAACCAACTAGGAAAAAGTCGCAACCCTAGATATTATTTAACTTGAAAAACAACCAAAACAAAAATATGGTCTCCTACTTTTATAATTGAAATCACTAGCTTAAAGTAGAGGAAGAAACAACAAAGTCAATGTGGAAGTGTAATTTAGGACATATCATACATTCACACTAGGTGTATACCTAATCCAAAATCTAACTCCATGTGGATTCGAACCCGACTTTCGTTGGGTTTTATTATTGCTTCGACCGCCTCACAAACTATATAAGTGGTGTGAGTTTGGGGAAGAATCAATAATGTAGAAGTCTCCCTAGAGGGTGAGGCCGATCAGGTGGTGGTCAGGCCCGATTCTATGTTATTCCTACTAGACCTGATGTTGTTGCTTCAGATGCAATGATCACATGTATTGTTTCAGTGTGCCACAGAGATGCTTCCACATTATTTGACCATTATTATACTTATTCCTATGTATCATCATATTTTACTCGTTATTTTGGATATTCCCCATGAGTCCTTAGTTTCACCTGTTCATGTATCTACATCAGTGGGTGATACTATTATTGTGGACCATGTATATTGGTTGTGTGTACTGATTATTGGGGTTTGGGGATTATATTTGATCTCTTATTGCTTAGTATGATCGATATCGACGGGATTTTGGGTATGGATTGGTTGCCTCCATGTCATGATATTATATATTGCCACGCTAAGATCGTGACATTGGCGGTGCCGGGGTTTCTAAGGATCGAGTGCAGCGGTTCTCTAGATGTCGTATTTGAAGGCCCAACGGATGATTAGGAAGGGGTGTCTTTCATATTTGGCCTTTGTGAGAGATGTCAGGGTTGATACCCTAACTATTGATTTCATTTCGCTAGTGCAAGACTTTCAGGATGTGTTTCCCACTGACCTGCCAGACATGCTACCCGACAGGGATATTGATTTTGGTATTTACTTGGTGTCGAGCACTCAACCCATTTCTATTCCTCTGTATCATATGGCACCAACTGAGTTCAAGGGATTGAAAGAGTAGGTTCAGGAACTTCTTGATAAGGGATTTATTAGGCATAGTGTGTCGCCTTGGGGTGCACCAGTTCTGTTTGTGAAGAAGAAAGATGGTACTATGCGGATGTGCATTGACTTCAGGCAGTTGAACAAGTTTACAATCAAGAACAAGTATCCTTTGTTACACATTGAGGATCTAGTTGGCCAGCTTCAGGTAGAGAAAGTGTGTTTTCTAAGATTGATTTAATGTCTGGGTATCACCAGCCTTGAAGTACCTATTGAGTAAAAGGAAGTCCAAGTCCCTCCTGATGTGGTGGGTGTTGATGTTCCAAGAGTTTAAATTGGAGATAAAAGATAGGAAGTAAAAAGAAAATCAAGTCGCAGATAATCTATCTTGACTTGAGAAACTGCCTGGCGAACCAATTGAAATAAGGGAAGAGTTCCCTGATGAGCAGATTTTCTCCAAAACTGAGGTCTCCGCAGGGTCGCCATGGTATGCTGATGTAGCCAACTTTTGGTCTAGTTGATGGTTGCTCGTGACCTCACTCGTAATCAAAGACGAAAGCTTCTAGGTGAGATAAAAAGTGATTTTTGGGATGTCCCTTTAGTGTTTAAGCTATGTGCAGATGGTGTGATTAGAAGATATGTTCCTGAAGGAGAGGTTACAAGCATTATGTCTTATTGCCATGATGGAGCAGCTGGAGGACACTATGGTTGATATCACACTGCAACAAAAGTCACGAAATACAGTTTCTTTTGGCCAACTTTGTACAAAGGCGCAACAACGTATGTAGCTGCATTCGACAAGTGTCAGAGGGCACGTAATATTAGCAAGAGGGACGAAATGCCTCTAAACTCCATTATCGTATATGAAATTTTAGATGTTTTAGGCATTGACTTCATAGGTACATTCCCAATGTTGCAGTCTCATTAGTATATCCTAATAGATGTTGAGTACATCTCTAAATGGGTCGAAGCAATCCCTATTATGAGCAAAGATGCTCGAGTGGTGTGTGAGTTCTTACAAAATAATATCTTTATGTAACGACCCGACCAACCATTTTGAGAATTTAAGCTCTGTTATGTGGCATAAGGTATTGAAAAGCTTCACATTGTGTATATCGACCTGCGCGCATTGTTGGATTCAGGTATGGGATGATTCGCAATCGAATTGCAGAAGGACTATTGTTTTGTAAGCTTAAGAAGTGAATTTTTACTGGAATTTGACTTTCTGTGTAAACGGCTCCGGAACGAGTTATAGATAATGTCAACAACTTTGTGGAGTAATTTTTGGCTTAGGAGCGCGTCCGAAATGTATTTTGGAGGTCTGTAGTAGATTTAGGCTTGAATTCGTGAAATTGGAAATTTGGCGACTTCCGATCGGCGGTGGAAATTTGATATCGGAGTCGGAATTGAATTTCGGAAGTTGTAATAGATTCGTTGTATCATTTGTCACGTGTGTGGAAAATTTCAGGTTATTCGGACGTGGTTTGGTTGGTTTCGGCATCGTTGGCGAATTTTTGAAGTTTAGAAATCCTTAGACTTGAATTCTGAGTTAATTCGGTGTTTTGTTGTTGTTTGGGGTGTTCCAAGGGTTTGACTAAGTTCATGTATTTATGTGTGACCTATCAGTGTAATTGGTTGAGGTTCTGAGGGGCTCGGAATGAATTCGGATGGTTAACGGGAAGTTTGAAGTTGGAAAATGCAGCTGGTGCTGTGGTTCTGGTGTGGCCGGACTTGCGGATTGGGAAACGCAGATGCGAGCTCCACAAGTGCGAAATAAGAGCGCGGGTACACAGAGTTCTGCAGGTGCGTTTTGTTCCCTGCATCTGCGATGACTGCAGATGCGCTTATGCAACCGCAAGTGCGAAGACTGGAATTTAAAGAGAAATCAGAGAATCGGATATTTTCCACATATGCGGAGATCGTAGATGCGCTAATTGGCCGCAGATGTGGAAATTCCTGGGCAGAAGTATATAAAGGATCCTTCGCAAATTTTGATTATTCTTCTCTATTTTTCATCCGAGTTTTTGGAGCTATTGGAGAGTTTTGAAGAGTGATTCAAGGGGAGACTCTTTGAGGTAAGGTTTTTGATCTTAAAACTCATATCTATGGTGAATTTCAGTTGACTAAGCATGGAAATTGTTGAATTTAGTGGGGAAAATTTTGAAATTATGGCTTGAAATTGTAGAGTGTAGTTTTAGAATTTAGGGGTCAAACGAGGTCGGATTTTGGTAAATTTTGTATGTATGGACTCGTGAGGGAATGAGGTTCATAGTTTTGTAATTTTTGTTGGATTCTGGGACGTGGGCCTAGGGGTCGGGTTTCATCAATTTCGGGATTTGTGATGTAATTCGATAATTTTTATGTGGGCTTCGTTCCTTTAGCATAAATTAATGATATGATAATGATTTTGGATAAATTCAGGGCGATTTTTTGCCAAGTCGAGCGGCAAGGGCAATTCGGAGTAGATTTTCATCCGATTTGTCGTCATTGAGGTAGGTATCTTGCCTAACCTTGTGTGTGTGTGTGGGGGGGGGGGTTACCCCTTAGGATTTGAGTCTTCTATGTTGATTGTAGTCCGTGTACGCGAGGTGACAAGTGCGTGCTCAGACTTATATGTAGAAGGTTAGCCTTTTAGGGTTCTTAGGTCCTTATACTCCTTGTGTATGAAGTCGTATTTTCTAAGACTGAGTTCCTGATTACTAGTTTCATCTCTACCTACTTAAAGTAGAATTTCTTGCTTGTTGATTCACTCTATTGCCTATTTGACTCCTAATTGACTTAACTGAAGGTTTTACCTCTTCTACCGTCATGCTATATTTTTCACAAACTGCCAATTTAATTGAAATTAGTATTACCTCATCCTATAATTGTTTAGCCTTAATTGGAGTTACGATTATCTTTTACTGCTACCATTATTTGAATTGTTGAATATATCTCATAATTGCTCGACCTCATAAGGAGTTTAGATAAATTTATCTTAGTCAATTTATCATTACCTGGAATTTATTTGACATGTGTTGGCTTCTTATTAATGACTTGAATATTGTAGATTTGTTGCTACGTCTTGTTTTTCCCTGGTTAGTTGTTCTCTTTACACTTTGCATACTTTACCGTGATTATTCCTTGTGAACGAATTCTACTATTCCTTTGTGATTTGAAGTTCTTATATTGAGTTACTCGCCCTGCTTTGTATTACTGTCCTTGTTGTTTTGTACTTGTTGTGGTGATGTACGGGTTTCTCTGCCGCACTATAATTGTTGTCTTTGTTGGTTGTGCTGCATATTTAAATTGGTACTACGGATGTATTCCAGGAGATCCTCCTGTACTGCACATTTAAATTGGGACTACGGACGTACTCGGGGAGATCCCCCTGTACTGCATTTTGGGACTACGGACGTATACCGGGTGATCCCCTAGCACTGCATATTTTTTTTGGACTACACACGTATTCCGGGAGATCCCCCAGCACTGCATATTATTTTGGGTCTACAGACGTATTTCGGGAGATCCTCCTGTACTGCATAATAATTCGGGACTACGGGACGGGATCTCGGTAGATTCCCCTGTTGATATATCTGTGTTCATAGCTGTTAATCCTCTATGCTTAGGTGTCACAGGGTGACCAATACTTGAAGACATTAATTTGAAAATTATATTTGAAAAACATTTATGTTGAAAGAAGTTATGTTTAAAAGACATTTATTTGAAAAGTATATTTGAAAAACATTTATCTTAAAAGAAAATGTGTTCGAAGGACATTTATTTGGAAAATTAATATTTGGAAAGTAATTATCTTGAAAGAACTATGTTTGAAGGATATTTATTGAAAAGTTTATATTTGAATGGAGTATATTTCAAAAGAGTTTCCCATTGGAAAGGATTTTATTCTTGAAGCATCCAATACAAAACTTATGGTGAAAGTTTACACTCGAAGGATTTGACTGATTTATTTGGGTTGTTGGCTAAGGCCTGATGTGGAAACTATTGCAGTGCTGATTTACTATTTTCCCTTATTGTATTGTGATTTCCGGACTTGGGATGTGTTCCCATGCATCCTTCTGTGTCTTATTATGGTGTTTCGCTATTACTTTTTATGTCTTCCGTCCTTATTGTAGTTGTTATGTTATTAACCATATCATATAACCATTACATAGCTTCCATGTTCTGTCATTTCAATACTCATGCTTGTTCTCTTTGTTAGACCAGTGGGTGTCTTGACTAGTCCTCATCACTACTTCACTGAGGTTAATATAAATATTTACTAGGCACCGCTGTGGTGTGTTCAAACTAGACTTTTGTACATTTTTTTGCAGATCTAGGTATTGGTCGTTAGTAGCTGTGTAGGTCCTTGCTGAGGAGACTCAAGGTAAACCTGCTTCTGCGTTCGCAGGCTTCGGAGTCACCTTCCTATTTTGTATTTACATTGTCTTTACTTACTTCCAGACAGTTGTATTCAGAAGTTGTAGTAAACTCTTTAGAGCTTATGATTTGTACTACCAGCTTTGGGAAAATTTTAAATTCTGTAAAGGTTTCTATATCGAGACTATTAGGTTTCCATTATTATTATTATTATTGTTATTAAATAAGTGTTAGCGTTACCTAGTCCCTAAGACTAGGTGCCCATCAAGATACCCAACGGAGGGAAAATTGGTCGTGACAAGTTGGTATCAGAGCTCTAGGTTCATAGGTGCTACGAGTCATTAGCGAGTTTGGTAGAGTTTTGCAGAGTGGTACGCAGACGTCTGTACTTATCTTCAGTGGCTACAAAACTATTAGGACATTCCTTCATTCCTATCGTGTGAATTCATTGATCTCGAAGTCTGAAATTATCATTCCATTTTCTCACTGATGGTGTGGACACGAGCTATGGTTCCTGATGATGTTAGCCTTAGAGCAGATGTCGCTAGGGTCAAGGGTAGAGGCCGACGAGTGGCACGTGTCGCAACTAGGGAACCTACAAGAGCAGCAGTTGAGGAGCTGCCAGTAATTCCAGTTGGGAGGCAGGTACTGGAGGCGCCTGCTATTACCCCAGACTTCAGGAGACTTCAACATAGTTCATGAGCATGATTGGTACATTGGTTCAGGTAGGGTGGTTCCGATTCCACCAGCTACTTCAGAGACCGAGGAAGGAACCCATACTCCCACCACCCACATTCCAGAGCAGCGAGTTCATGTTGGTCAGGTTCCAGGTGTCATGGTGACACAGCCTGTGGTTCCAGCTCAATTTATGGTCAGAGCAGCAACATCCGAAGAAGGGAAGCTTAGATTTGCAAGGTTCAAGAGATATAACCCTCATACGTTCAACAGTTTGGCTTGAGAGAGTGTGCAAGGTTTTTTGGGGGAGTGCCATAGCATCCTCTGCACTAGTATGATCGAGACGAGTAGGGGTTACTCTTACTATGTTCCAGGTTGAGGGAGCGGTTTATCAGTGGTGGCAAGCATATGAGACGGGTAGCCCAGCCGATGTAGCTTCACTTACAAGGGTTCAGTTTTCATATATGTTTTTTATAAATTTTGTACCTCAGTTCCTTAGGGGTGCATGGTGCGCGAAGTTTGAGCAGTTACATCAGGGTACTATGTCAGTATTAGAGTATGTCGTAAGATTCAGTGATTTGGCCAGATATGCACCTGCCTTGCTCGCTTTAGTTAGAGGGCGAGTCTTTAGACCCATTGAGGTGCTCAGGCATGATATTCGGTTTAACATGGCTCCAGAGTTGGAGTCATATGGTTCATTTCAGCAGGTGGTAGGTATCGCTCGCCGGTTAGAGGGCATGTGGGACCGAGAGGGAGATAATAGACGAGATCAAGAGAGAGAGTACAGGGAGGCGAGGATTCCTCGTAGATCAAAGAGATCTACTCGTCCTTATTTTGGATGGAGGGTACAACACGGTGGAAATTTGTGGGTCAGCCGTCAGTGGCACTTCCGGCTTCGCACAGTGTTCCAAGTGCTCATGGGTCTCTCATTTTCCACAGCTACGTCAGCAGAGGGGTTGTTTTGAATGTGGAGAAATCATCCACATGGTGAGAGATGGTCCTAGGCTTCGGGCATGTGTGTCACATCGAGTTATTCAGGTTAGTAGGGGGCGCCCAAGAGAGGGAGACCCGACCCGTTGATTTGTTTCATACAGTAGGCTGGAAGCCGTTGTGCCAGATGTTACCATACATGTATGTTTGAGCTGTTATACAGGGGTACCATTTGTATTTTCATTGTAGTTATGCTGGTCGGGACGAGTTCCCTTGTTTGTGGCTTCATTTATGAGTGAGTTTCATGCCTTGCACTATATTTTCATGTTTTCTCCTGTTGGGAAATTCTATGAGTGGTAGCGTGTGTCTGTCATTTATTTCTATTAATTAGTGAGAATTATGAGACTGGTAGTAAATTCATGTTGTCCAGTACGCTAGGCTTGATGTGATTCCTAAGTATTTTTGTTACGAGCTGTGATTTTTTTATGCTCCACCGGCGTGGAAGCCAGCACGTGTTGTAATTTTATTGAAGGAATTGATCTAGGGAAAAGTTCCCGTTTGTGGGATATATATCCTATTTGTTATTCATAATGGAGGGGGGCCCTCTTGATTTCATGTGACTTGAAGTGTTCGAACCGGGATGTGTACCGTGATAGAAGTTATACCACGATGGGACCTTGTGATTTGTTCATGTGCTTTAATTATTTCCTTGTTATATTGGTTTGTAGGTTAGCATTGATAGAGATTTTTTCCTGTCGGGCTTGTTTGATAGTTTCTTATGTGTTCCTCTTTTCATATTCAGTCATTTTCCTTATGTGCTCCTTGAGTTTTAGCTTGAGAGGTGTGTGCCCAGTGGTGTCAGTTGTTGCTTGGTGATTGTGGTGTCAAATGAAGTCATCGTGTTTCTTGCATTATTATCAGTGTGATGGAGGTTTGAAATAGAGTTCTATCGGATATGAGGCTAATTGTCGGTGTTGAGTTGATTTCGGGCAGCTATTGTAATTAGAAGTGATATTAAGGGCCTATGTGTTGTGTTTTATGTTGTGTGGTCATACCTTGTTGGTGTAGGCATGAGTTGATGCAACTAGTTGAGGCTAATACCATAGATGGATTTAGAATCGGGTATTTTAGAAGTGAAGAGAAGGTGAGAAATCGGGTTATGAGGCTTATCGGTGTTGGTAGAAAGGCTAAATTGCAGTGTTACGGTGTCCTCGGTCTTATGTAGAATGGGGTGACATGGGTTACCTGCGGGTGTGTGTTGGAAGTACTCATTCAGTTATTGCATGAGTTCGAGGCTAATCTTGGCACGTTCGAGGACAAACGTTTGTTTAAGAGGGGGAGAATGTAACGACCCGACCGATCGTTTTGAGAACTTAAGCTCTGTTCGGTGGCATAAGGTATTGAACAACTTCACATTGTGTATATCGACCTCTGTGCATGGTTGGATTCAGTTATAGGATGATTCAGACTCGATTTGGAAGAAGGACAGTTGTTTCGGAAGGTTAAGCGGTGAATTTTGATCGGAATTTAACTTTTTGAGTAAACCGCTCCGGAACGAGTTACAGATGATGTTAGCAACCTTGTATGGTGATTTTTGGCTTAGGATCGCGTCCGAAATGCGTTTTGGAGGTCCGTATTAGATTTAGGCTTGAATTGGCGAAGTTGGAAGTGGAAATTTTCCGCAGATGCGGAGATCGCATGTGCGCTAATTGGTTGTGGATGCAGAAATGGCTGGCAGAAGTATATGAAGGACCCTTCGCGAATTTTGGCTATTCATAACCATTTTTCATCCGGTTTTTGGAGATTTTGAAGGGTTTTGAAGAGAGATTCAAGGGGAGACTCGTTGAGGTAAGGTTTTCGAACTTAAAACTCGTATCTATGGTGAATTTCAGTTGATTAGGCATGGAAACTGTTGAATTTAGGGATGAAAATTTGGGAAATGAGGGCTTGAAATTGGAGAGTGTAATTTGAGGAATATAGGGGTCAAACTAGGTCGGATTTTTGTAAATTGGTATGTATGGACTCGTGAGGAAATGAGGTTCATAGTTTTGTATTTTTTGTTTGATTCCGAGATGTGGACCGGCGGTCGGGTTTGGATAATTTCGAGGTTTGTGATGTAATTCAATAATTTTTATGTGGGCTTCATTCCTTTAGCATATATTAATGATATGATACTTATTTTGGATAGATTCAGGGCGATTTGTGGCCAAGTCGAGCAGCAAGGGCGTTGCGGAGTAGATTTTTGTCTGGTTTGTCGTTATTGAGGTAAGTATCCTGCCTAACCTTGTTTGGGGGAGTTACCCCTTAGGATTTGAGTCTTCTATGTTGATTGTAGTCCGTGTACGAGGGATGTTGAGTGCGTGCTAGAACTTATTTTAGAAGGTTGGCCTTTTAGGGTTCTTAGGTCCTTATACTCCCTATGTATGAAGTCGTATTTGCTAAGACTGAGTTCCAGATTACTAGTTTTATCTCTACCTGCTTAAACTAGAATTTCTTGCTTGTAGATTCTCTCAATTTCCTATTTGATTCCTAATTGACTTAACTGAAGGTTTTACCTCTTCTACCGTCATTCTATATTTCATTAACTACCTAATTAAGTGAAATTAGTATTACCTCATCCTATAATTGTTTAGCCTTAATTGGAGTTACGATTATATTTTTTTGCTACCCTTATTTGAATTGTTAAATATCTCTCATAATTTCTCAACATCATAAAGAGTTTAGATAACTTATATCTTTGTCGGTTTGTCCTTACTTGGAATTTATTTGACTTGTGTTGGCTTCTTATTGTTGATTTGAATATTGTGGATTCGTTGCGACGTCTTCTTTTTCCCTGGTTAGTTGTTATATTTACACATAACATTATTTACCGCGATTATTCCTTGTGAACAAATTCTACTATTCCTTTGTGATTTGAAGTTCTTGTATTGATTTACTCGTCGTACTATGTATTATTGTCTTTGTTCCTTTGTACTAGTTGTGGTGATGTACGGGTTTTTCTACCGCGCTATAATTGTTGTCTTTGTTGGTCGCGCTGCATATTTAAATTGGGACTATGAACGTATTCCATGAGATCCCCTGTATTGCGTATTAAAATTTGGACTCCAGACGGATTATGGGAGACCCCGTTATACTGCATATTTATTTTGGGACTACAGAAGTATTCTGGGAGAGCCCCCGGCACTACATATTTATTTTTCGACTACTGACGTATTCTAGGAGATCCCCCAGCATTGCATATTTATTTTGGGACTACATCCGTATTCCGGGAGATCCTCATGTACTGCATAATAAATCGGGACTACAGAATGGGATCCCGGTAGATGCCCATGTTGATATATCTGTTTTCAGAGCTGTTAATCCTCTATGCTTAGGTGTCACAGGGTGACCTATACTTGGAAGATATTTATTTGAAAAGTATATTTGAAAAACATTGATCTTGAAAGAAATTATGTTTGAAATAAATTTTTATTTGAAAAGCATTTATCTTGAAAGAAAATGTGTTCGAAGGACATTTATTTGGAAAGTTCATATATGGAAAGTAATTATCTTGAAAGAACTATGTTTGAAGGATATTTATTGAAAATTTTATATTGGAAGGGAGTATATTTCAAATGAGTTTCCCATTGGAAAGTATTTTATTTTTAAATCTTCCAATACAAAACTTATGGGTGAAAGTTTACACTTGAAGGATTTGACTGATTTATTGGGGTTGTTGGCTAAGGCCGAAACTATGGCAGTGCTGAGTTACTATTTGCCCTTATTGTTTTGTGATTTTCGTACTTGGGTTGTGTTCCCGTCCATCCTTCCCTGTCTTATTATGGTGTTTCGCTATTACCTTTTCTGTCTTTCCTTCATTATTGTAGTTTCTATATTGTTAGCATATCGTGTTACCATTAGGTACCTGCCATGTTATGTCATTTCTACACTTATGCTTGTTCAGTTTATGAGACCAGTGGGTTTCTTGACTAGTCCTCGTCACCACTTCACTGAGGTTAGCCTTGATACTTACTGGGCACTGCTGTGGTGTGCTCATACTACACTTCTGCACATTGTGCAAATCCAGGTATTTGTCGTTAGTAGCTGTGAAGGTCCTTGCTGAGGAGACTCAAGGTAAACCTGCTGCTGCATTTGCAGGCTTCAGAGTCACCTTCCTATTTTGTATTTACGCTATTTTTACTTACTTCCAAACAATTGTATTTAGAAGTTGTAGTAAACTCTGTAGAGCATATGACTTGTACTACTGATTTTGGGAAAATTGTAAATTCTGTAAATATTTCTATATCGAGATTGTTATCTTTCCATTATTATTATTGTTGTTATTAAATAAGTGTTATACTTACCTAGTCCCTAAGACTAGGTGCCATCACGATACCCAACAGAGGGAAAATTGGGTCGTGACACTTTACCCGTTTTGGGACACCTTGAGTGATTATCAGTGACAATGGATAACACTTTGTGAACAAGCAGTTTATTGCACTGGTGTCCAAGTATGGGGTTACACACAAAAGAGAAACCACATATAAGGCCAAACTAGTGCGCATAATGAATTGGCCAACCGGGAACGTAAATGAATTCTTGAAAAGACGATTAGTTCTTCTTGTAATGATTGGTGTATAAAGTTGGATGAAGCTTTATGGGCGTATAGAACTACGTTCAAAACAACCATGGGGACTTCGCCATTCAAATTAGTGTATGGAAACTCGTGTCACCTACATGTTGAGATATAACATAAGGCTTATTGGGAAATTATGATGCTTAATCTTGACCTTAGTCTTGCAGGTGATCACAAGTTGGAACAGACAAATGAATTGGAGGAAAACTAAAAGGTGGCATGATCGTCTGATTAATCCAATGGAGTTTGATGAAGGGGACAGAGTCTTACTGTACAATGTAGGCTCATATTATTTCCTGGAAAATTCAATTCTAGATGAACGGGACCATATGTGGTGACACATGTATCACCATATGGGGGAATTGAGATCCAGACCAGGACGAGACAAAAAGTTTCAAAGTGAATGGCAATAGACTAAAAATGTATCTTCGTTGAGGATTTACGCAGCAATCCTCAAGCATCAAAAGCAATTGAGGATGCCTGGTTGAGTCAAGCTGATGACTATAACTCAAAACTACCTCTAACCCTTCTATTTGTTAGATTTATTTGTTTCATTTTTGTTTATAGCGTAGAATAGATTGAAATTAATGTATATTATGATGTAGTAGGTTCATGAAGGTACATGTCGCGAAAGGTAGGAAGTGAGGTTTCAAAAATAGCCTTCTTAAAAGTAAATATGCGCGACCTCTCACCTGGGGGTGACGCAACGCACTGATGGGAAAAAAAGCCACGACAGTTGAGGCAGGATGTGCGCGGCCGCGCACTGGTCGCGCATTTTTATCCCTGTTCTGCCTCACTTTAACGGTCATGCACGAGGTGAACCGACCATGCATCAAGTGAGTTTTTCCCTTTTTATTTTTAATTTCGGACCTCATTTTATTACAACCCCCAATTCTAAAATCCCCCCTTTCTATCCCTTACACTAAACAACCCTAACCCACCCCCTTCTATCATATCCTCTCGTAAGAAGACAATACAATACCACGCAAGTGCCATCGTTCCTCTTCTCCCCTTACCACATCCTCAAAAGTTTTCCCTTAGGCAAGTGAGATGCTTTCTCTCTCTTTTCATAATTTATTTTATTTTATTTTTCTTGTGCTATAGTAGATTTTTGTTTGTGTTTTCTTATTTTTCCACTAATTTTCTTGTGGGTTGGAAGCTGAATTTCAACATGGATGGGCTACGTGTGACATTGGTGTATCCTTAGTCTATTGGGGATAAAACTGTTTTGTGGTGGGGTTAGGAAGTGTAGTCATATTAAATGTTCGTATAAATGCCACAAAGTGATCGAGGATGTAATTTTTTTACCAAGTGTGAGGGTGAAGTCTGAGTAGCCTCTCTTTGTTTACCAATTGCTTTGTTAGCTGATATTTGGTGTTTGTTACAGGTATTATGGTGCCATCACAGAAACAAAATACCATAGGTGCCTCCTCAAGTGGTCACGCTTGCTCATCCCAGTCATGAGCTTCTGTTTCTTCTTGCATGTATGATCATAACAAATCTTCTCCCAGGAAGCGTAGGAACGATTCCACAACAAGGCAAGCAAGAAGCCCATATCGAAGAGGGGAATTGATTTGAGGTCCTTCCAGAATGACTGTCCCAATGTTTACCACGAATTGGTCAGGTGCGGTTTGGGAATGTTTTTTGAAAAACCTGGTAAGGCCAAATTAAGGGTTGTTCGGGAGTTTTATGCATCTTGCCTGGAACATGACAACCATGTCTGCACAGTCTGAACGAAGAATGTGGACATCTTCATAGAGACCATTAGAAGGGCCAACCATTTGCCAGTGTTTGGGGAAGATCCTGAAGTAGAAGACCCTATTGGGCCTGCTGAGGCGGATAGCGAGGATTCGTATCCGCTCG
Source organism: Nicotiana paniculata (assembly GCA_005239505.1). Classification (NCBI taxonomy): domain Eukaryota; kingdom Viridiplantae; phylum Streptophyta; class Magnoliopsida; order Solanales; family Solanaceae; genus Nicotiana; species Nicotiana paniculata. Next base: position 72,716 of record ML356623.1, read on the forward strand.
AAAACGGCAATGAGGTGAAAGATGAGCAGGTCCGTGTTTCTCCACTTCGCGAGCAGGATGTTGCGGAAACCTGAGGTGGTAGATGTGAAACACGAATGAGAGCCCTGGAGCAGGAGATGGCAGGGATGCGTACCTTAGTCATAGAATTTGGAGCTTGAGTGGACGCGCTTGCTACACAAAATTCCAAATATTAGATGAAGGTCTTGGCATGGATGTGTGCACATGGCCAGGCCTGTCACCTTGACCTCGGCACTGTCCCCGACACGAACTGAATTTATCAGGGGAGTTTTCTTCACCTTTGTATTTTTCTTTATGTGACATGGGGACATTCCACCATTTAAAGTTTGGGGTAGGGATATGTGTGTGTTTTATGTACATGCATATGAGTTTTCCTCTTGGTAGTTGTTAGCTGCAACAATTATAGATATCGGAAAAAAAAACAAAAAAAGGAAAAAGTTTTTGAAAAAATCATAAAGATTTTAAAAATTTTGACGTTTCCCGACGATGTATATCATTCGACGGGTTTCTTGAGGGATTAAATTTGAAGGAAGAAAAATAAAAAAAGATTTTCTTGTTAGGTAGTGTATTAATACCCCCTTGATTTTTTTTGTGTCGCGGTTCTTATCCAAGGATTTTGTTTTGAACCGGTTGTAGTTAGATATTTGATTTAGGAGTAGGGAAACCTTGAGCTGTGATTTGAAATGAAAGCAATACCTCGTTACCTTATCATCCTTTTAGAATAGTGAGTGCCTTGGTTGTGACGCTTAGGCTCAGTTTTTTACTCTTATACAAGTGACTTAATTTGTGTAAGTTTAACTTTGCTTAACTGCTTGGACTAGAGTGTCTTGATGAGTCCGATCCTGAGTGAGTTATGTGCCATTTGTGTGTGAGTTTGAGTATTCTGTGCATTGCATTTCATGTCTACCACTTTCCCCTTGTGGTTGCAAAGCGAAACAATAGTTTTGTTCAGTCTTGGATGTGATATAGGCATTTCTTTGTTGAGACATATATATAGTTTAACCATCAAATTGTTATTTATCGTAGTTAACCCCGTTGAGCCTGTAATCATTTTTGTTTGGAAACTACATTTCAAGCTTTACCCATTTATTTGAACAATGTACCTCTCGTGAGCACTTGAAATATTTATGAATTTTTAGTGGAACTAATAAAATAAGGAAAGAGGTGCACTTATTTTGAAAAATAAGAGCCGCTTGATTTGAGAAAAAAAGAAGAAAAAATTTATTAATTGTAAGATTGTGAAACTTGTTCATTTATAAGTGGTGACTCTGGATGTATTTATGCTTAAAGAAGTTTGGAGTTAATGTGAATTGATGTGAAGGTGGAGTATGGTTTGACATAATGTGGAGTTGAGTGGTTAAGTATATGTATTAAAGTTCTTAGGGAGGTGTAGTCTCTCTTATGTCGAAACATGTCCTGCCCGTTTCGCAGCCTACATTAAAAAAAATTAAAGTCCTACCTGATCCTTGACTGAATGAACTCAATTTATAGAGTCGTACACTACGAGCAATCCTATGGTTCATCTTTTGTGGCATATGGACGTTGTTTTAGAGATTGAGTAAATTTTTTATATCTTGAGTTCCTAATTGTTCTTAGCTTTTATGGTGTGCAGAACTACTCTCTATTGTTGTGTGAAGGAACTTCATTCATGAAGGAAAGGTAACTCTTGACCTTTATGTCAGATTTAGTGAGCAGGTTATAGATATACGTGCTGTTGTTGAGTCAAAATTTGATGTTAAGATGTTACAGTATTGTACTTAATCTGTTTTAAGGAGTCTTAGTTTGATGAGTCTTGAGTGTTGTTGAAAAAGAGCGTATTTAGGTGAAATGTTGTTTGATTTCTCGGGGACGAGCAATGGTTTAAGTGTGGGGTGTTGATATTAGGATATAATTGTGTATTTTGGCCACTAATTGCACTTTAATTCGCTGCATTTACTAATGCTCGAGCTTTAAATGGTATGAAGTTGCACTGAGTATGTGTTTTACGCTTAGCATGAGTGATTCCAGATTACAATGAGGTTAGGGAGATAATTCAAGCTATTATGGGGCTTTGATGTCTGGGTAAAAGCCATGGAGTAAGTTGAGATTGTGTTCGAGGATCAACGGATAATAGTGCACTCAACAAGAGAAACGAAGAACAGTGCAAGAAACTACCCAGGTGCGCAACCGCACACTGGGCGTGCATGATAAGTAGAACTCTGACCAATGTGCGCGACCATATGCGCGATCACCTGCCCAAGTGCACGACTGCGCACATCTGTTTCGGAATACTTTCCCAAGCCTACTTTGGGTTTACTTTAATCGAAAGAGAAATTTTGTTGCTATTTGCATTATACCATCTTATTTTGTTTGATTTTACGCCTTTCCAGGTAATCAAAAGAGTTTACAGAGTTATCGATTAACCAGTTAGGAAGAATAACCAAGAGGTGTTCTTCGAAAGATCATTCATTCATTATTTTTGTGCATATGTTCATAGGACCTGTTATTAGGATAATTAAAGGAATCACATCTATTCGGAAGAATAATTTGAATCCCTGAAGTACCTTAATCATCCGTTGAAATCGAAGGAGTCAATAGAAGTTAATAATAAATTTAACACAGTGTTACCCGAAACAATAGTTGATCACATATCTTGTCACAACCCTTACTTATCACCATGATATTCAATCGCTGCTCCTAATCATTAAAGTGTCATTATTTCTTACAATGGAATAATCTTAGTGTGTAGTCGATAATAACATCAATCAAAGGTTTATTATCCTGGATAGTGTTGAGCTGAAGATTTATTAGAACATTATTTAAAGCATTCCATGTGGATACGATTTGATATAATATTATCTTTAACTAGCGAGTCTACGTTTTATACACCAGTTTTGCACTTGTCAAGGACACGGTGGTTGCTGATTAGTGGAGCTTCGTCAATGGGAGATTATCGAGGTAGCTGCCCTGGCATCTGCAGACCTTTACTCTCCTTCTTTATCATTTAGTTTTGTTTATATTGTTCTACCTTCCTAGACAGCGTTTCATTTCCCAGACCGTGTTATTGTATAGATGCTCATGTACTCCATGACAAAGAGATCTTTTGGGACATTCTATATTGAGTTGTGATGCTTGCATCCAATTTTTCTAAGATTTTTATGTACTTAAGCCTATTTTTGTTTATTTTGAATTGTAAGATGTTGGTATGTGTGCGTTGTCGGCTTGCCTAGTATCATGCTAGGCGCCATCACATCACATGTGATTTTGGGTCGTGACATGATTCTTAGTATAAATTGTAGCATTTATTGATTTGGCACGATATTCCTTTAGGGTTTTGCTTTCATATTCCTTATTCGTATAGTCTTGTGAATTGAGTTACGAAATTTATTACATTTACTTATTTTTATGTATGGATCGGGTTGTACGCCATAACATGTAAAATAAGGGAGGATTCATGTTGATATGGTGGGATCGGGTTGCGTGCCGCAACAGATTTTATTTGTTATTTTTGATATAGATATGGTGAAATAAGGGAGGATCATGTTTGTACGACGGGGCCGGGTTGTGCGCTGCAACAGTTTGTGTGTATTTTATTCCTTGTTGTACTGGGTTGGCTTCGGTGCTTTCGTACGAGATTTTGAGGATTGGTATTTCTGGTGTTATTGGTTTCGAGGATTGAGTTGATTTTCATAAGCTAGTTGCCTTACTCTTTCTGCATTTCTTTCCTGTTATCATTATTATACTGTGTACATGTTATTGTAAGTGACCGCCTTAGCCTCGTCACGACTTCCTCGCGGTTAGGCTGGACACTTACAGAGTACATGGGGTTAGTTGTACTCATACTACACTCTACACTTCTTGTGCAGTTTTGGAGTCGGTCCTAGCGGCGGTCAGAAGATTGCTCGGATTGACCATCAGAAGGAGACTTGAGGTACAACTTCTCGGTGTTTGCAGCTCTGAAGTCCCCTTCTACCTTAGCCTAGCAGTTTATTTCCTTTCAGACATTTTTGCTTTCATTCAGACCATTATCTGTATTATTCTAGTCGCCCATGCACTTGTGACACCAGAACTGGGGTTGTATCTACATATTGCGGTTGTGATGACTTTTCGCACTTTATTTCAGTTCTATTTTAGTGATTTCAGTTCTATTGGTATTAGTTAATCTATTTTGTTAAAAATAGATAAAAACTATTTTAACACTGGCTTGCCTTGCAGGTGAAATGTTTGCCGTCATCACGGTCCCGAGGGCAAGGATTCCGGGTCGTGACAGTCGGGAGGTTATTTTTTAAATAAATTAAAAAATGAAAACATTAGTTAGATACCAGTACATTATTGGGTCATTCAGTCCATCTTCACCCGTACTAACGGAGAGCTCTTAATTACTATAGGAGGATAAATTTCAATAGTTTGCACAAGGCTGAAGAGATAAAACATTCTTTATTAACTTACGATGAAAAACAATTATTAACTTGCCATATCTCAAGTAATATGTAATAATTAACCTATCTAAAGAAAATCGCCTTCAGATCATAGTACTATTATCATGCAATCCCAAGTGGAATATAAAATATTGTAATTTAGATGTATATAGTAAGACAAGAAATACATAATAAATGAACTGTCTTAATTCTCTTAACTGGTTATCATGTTTTAGTCAATGTACACTTAGAAAAATACTATAGTGGTTGGTTAAATACTATATCAGTGAAGTAAAAAAAGTTTTATAAAAGTAATGGCAACTCCTAAAAGTATTTTGCTCATTATTGGTGTTGTGGCTACTTTGCTTTCTATAGCTTTGGCTACACCAGGGACTGCCAAATTTTATACGCAATATGTTCGTAAGTGTGTTAGCTTTCTTTAATTAAAATTTTAATAGACCTAAACAAAATGGGATTTACATTGTATACATTGAGTAGTATAAATTTTCCCTACCCTGTAAGTAATTTTAAATTTATAATATCAAGTTAGTTATCATTTTTAATAGGTTATCATAATTTATATAAATTGAGATATTTAATTGCAATTATTACCTATATATGACTTGATATTTTTTACACTAGCAACACTATAATTTAAACTTAAAAAAAGAGCTTTATTGATAAGAAAAAACAGTATGAAAAATGATGAATATATTCCTCTTCCATAAAGTAATATAAAAAATAAAGGTTATTAATGATACATGAGTCATTTGACCTTAGAAACAAAACAAGAACAATTGGTTCAAGTGAGCAACAACGCAAGTGTCTAATTCAATTATTTGCTTAATATTACCAACCAAAAAATAATATAGCTAATTCGGAATTTGTTTGGAACTGATGCTTAATTATTATTGTTGGTGCAACTTCAGCGTGTTATGGGAACACACCTCAAGGTACCATTATAGCAGCAGCAAGTGATCCTCTTTGGAATAATGGTGCAATATGTGACAAAACATTCAATGTCACATGCATCCACACCCTTGCACTGAAAAGAGTATTGTGGTAAAGATTGTTGATCATTGCCCTGGATGTGGTGGAACCCTAGATCTCTCTAAAGAAGCCTGTTCAACCATTGCTAATCCTGTCACTGGCATTATTAAGATCGACTATGTTCAGTTAGTAACAATTTTCTACACGTATATATATATTTATACTCTTTACCGAAAATACTAAATCCACCTGAACCATTCAACTATATGTTGTATCTACCACTAAGTATATTATTCTATAATTTTCAGAACATCGTGAGGGCATCAAAGGCGCATGGAATTCATCTATACTATATATAACATATCAAAATATATTCCATAGTGATGTTGATTTGATCAATAGTCACAACTTATTGCATGTCATGATCAATTCTAAGAATAAAAGTTCGTATTTTCGTTTTCTCATTGTTCTATGTTGGAAAATATTGAGCATGTTTTATCAAGCGCAAGCTATTTAACACATGAAGACTGCAAGGCACGATTTTTTCTTTTACACGGGAGAGGAAGGACAAAACATAGATCATTTGGATTTTGTTAGTAATGACGATTTAGAATACCACACATTGATTAATCAAGGAGAGATTCAACAACGAAAAAAAGTGTTACGATCCGGAATTCCCACCGTCGAGATCGTTATAACGCCTAACATTTCACTTGCTAGGCAAGCCAACGTTAGAGAATCGTTAAGCCAATTCTTTTACATTTCCGTAATTAACAACCAATAAGCTAAAACGAGTTAAAATGAGTGCGTAATTATATATAACAACTTCAATGTATATACTAGTACCCAGAATCTGGAGTCACGATTCACCAACTTCTAAGATTTCATTACAAGTAAATGTCTGAAAGAAATACAACTGTTTTTTATATGAAAGAAACAATAAAGTGTAATGTATAGAAGGGGACGCCAGAGCCTATGGGAGCCGGCAGATCTACCTTGGGTCTCCTATCAGACAAATCCTGCAGCTAACCTCACGATCAGCTCGGACCAGCACCAAAATCTGCACAGGAAGTGCAGAGTGTAGTATTAGTAAAAATGATCAGATGTACTGGTAAGTGACGAGCCTAACCTCAACGAAGTAGTGACGAGACTACGACGGGTCACTCGCACTATAACTTGTACGTGGTATATATGATAAAAGCAGAAATGGGAGACAGAATATAAGCAGTAATTTGCAACAAATAACTACAACTCTCGGAAATAAGTCAATAGTGTTAAAAAATTACCAATCCTTAACTGCAATAAGGAATACCATAAACCTAGCACAGTTCAGGGAAAGAATACACACATAGGTTGTTGTGGCGTGCAACCCGATCCCACCGTACATCTCATATTCCTCCCTTATCTCCTCATAATAACATAAACAACAGAATTAAGGATGGTAATGTGTAACGACCCGGCCGGTCGTTCCGTGAGATTTACCCCGTTTCCCCTATTTCTGCAGTTGTTATATATCGCTATCCTATTTGATATGTTGGGTCAGTTGGTTGGGGTCCGGAGTGGTTATGGTGAGAGCTTAGGCATTTAGCCTTTTAAAGTAGCCTAATAATTGACAAAGTCAACTAAGAGTTGACCTATTGGTGAACAACCTCGGAATGCGGATTTTATGGCTCGGATAGCTTCGTTAGGTGACTTGAGACTTAGGAGTTTGTTCAGAATATTTTTGGGGTGTCTGGCATAGAATTAGGCTTGAATTGCCGAAAGTTGATTTTTGGTGATTTCCGATGGGGAGTGGAAAATAGGGTATTAGGGTCGGAATGGAATTCCAGAAGTTGGAACAGGTAATTTCATTTTGGATATGTCTGCAAAATTTCAGGTCAATCGGAGGTGTTTTGGTTTGTTTCGGCATAGTTGGCGAAATTTGGAAGTTTTCAAAGTTCATAGACTTGAATTGAATGTAATTTTGGTATTTTCGTGTTGTTTTTGGTGTTTCGAAGGCTCGACTAAGTTGGAATAATGCTACGGGGTGTGTTGGTATGTTTGGTAGGGGCTCGGGATTGGTTTTGGGTGGTTAATGGGATGTTTGGAATGACTTTGGTAAATCTGCAGGATGTTGTTGCTGGTGTTTTCGCACCTGCGGAAAGGGATCTGCAGGTGCGGTTCCGCAGGAGCGGGCTGGGCTCCGCTGGTGCGAGATTTTGCTGAGTAGGGAGTGGTCCACAGGTGCGAGGAATTTTTCACACCTGCGATGTCGCAGGTGCAGAAGGTGTATCACAGGTGTGAAATTGGGAGACTCCAAGGCAGATCGCAGGTACGGCTAATGGACCGCAGGAGCGGAAATGAATGGCAGAACAGTATATAAAGGCCTCCGCAAAAATTCTCTTATTTTTCACCATTTTGCACGCGGGAGGAGTCCTTTGAAGGCGATTTGGAGAGGGAAACTCATGATTCTTCAGCAAAGGTAAGTTCTTTTGTTGCTAACATCGTTCGTATGCTATTTTGTTCGGATTAGGCTTGAATATTTAAGGATTTGAGTAGGAAAAGGTTGGGAAGAACAGGGTGGATATTTTGAAATTCTTTTGAGGTTTTGGGTAGGCAATTGCGATCCAATTTTGATGATTTAGGCATGAGTAGAATCGTGGGAGGACGAGGTTTCTAGTGATGTAAAAATGATCGAATTCCGAGGAGTGGTCCTGGGGCTCGGATTTTGCCAAATTTCGAGATTTTTTTGTAATTTGATAGTCTTCGATTGGGTTGCATTCCTTGGTTGTACATTGACGATGTTAAACTGGTTTTTTCTAGATTTGGAGAAATCGGGAGCCAATTAGAGGGGAAAAAGCATTGCGGGCTAGTGTTGTGGCCCGGTAGAGGTAAGTAATGGTTATAAATCTTGTCCTGAGGGTATGGAACCCCGGACTACATATTTTTCGCTGATTTTTGAAAGGCGCACATGTCGGATGACGAGTATGTGGCGTGTACTGACTTTTGGATTGGGCTAGGTCCTCTCCACGGCAACTAATGAGTTGCATATTCACTCAAAACCTTGTGTTGAATTATGTTCTAGAGAATTGTGAAATATTCGATTGTATGCCATGTTTGGGGCCTAGTGCCGATCTGTTTTTACCCCTTAGGGGCTATTTTACTGATATTCTTACTACTTCAAAACTATGATTTTACACTCAGTCTTTCTTGTGAAATTGTTGACACTCCTATTTGATGATATTGCGATTTATTGAAATGAAATACTATTTGGGTCGAGAAGCCCGTTTTATTTATGGTCCGAGTGGCATGTTGAGAGTGTCTGACTGAGTGAGGTCGAGGGCCAATGTTGTGAGGATATTAATGATTTGGCTTGTTTATTAGCGCTTGGGCCGAAGGAGCCCCTCCAGAGTTGGAGTGTCGAGTGTCGAGTGCCGATAAATTGGGAGGTATGAGTGATTGTGAGGTGCTGAAGGACTGATTCTGAGTGACTAAGAGGCATGCCCGAGGGGGTGATTATGATTCATGCTTTTCCCAAGGTGCTGCTTATGACTTTACTACTTTCACGCTGAGCTTATGAAATATATTTTTGCCCTAGGGGCCTCTATATGATTCATTTCATTTTTATACTAAAACTTTTGGTTGAAGTTGTTGAAAAAATATACATTCTTAAAGGGTTTTTCTGAAGTCAGTTTTAAGGCATGACGATTTCATATATCTATGTTATACTGTTAGAGAGTAAGGTTGTGCCTGTTGTGATTTGATGGCATTGATTTTATGTGTTTCTTGCTGCTCAGACCTGATTTATTTTCATTACTACTGAGTTGGTGTACTCACATTACTCCCTGCACCTTTATGTGCAGATTCAGGTGTAGACATCGAGCTTTAGCCATTTATTCTGTGCGGAGTCGGATCTACAGTACTTAGAGGTCGTTGTTCAGCATCTGCATCATCTCTGTTTTCCCTTCTTGTTGCATTTACCTTTGATTCGAAGGTTTTGTATCATAATAGTTTATTTTAGCTTATTTCTCTAGATGCTCATGACATGTTGGCTCCGGGTATTGGGGGTGGCACTATTGTATCATATTGGTCTATTTTATTACAAAATTCTCTGTATATTTTTATGAAATGCTTGAAAGTGGAACGGGATTTTCAAAAGAAATTGCGAACATGCGGTGGTAGGCTAGCCTAGTTTCACGATAGGCTCCATCACGACCGGTTAGGATTTGGGGTTGTGACAGTTTGGTATCAGAGCCCTAGGTTACACAGGACTCAACGGTCATCAGCAGGTTTATTAGAGTCTTGCGGATCGGTACGGAGACGTCTGTACTTATCTTGGAGAGGTTACCGGACTTTTAGGAAACATTTATATCTTTCTTTAACTCTTTCGTGCTGATATATTGATTCTTGAAATCTGGACTTATGTTGTTTCATTCTCTCACAGATGGTGAGGATACGCTGTACCGATCACAGTGACCAGCCACCGGCCAGACTAGCAAGAGGTCGAGGCCATGGTAGAGGCAGGGGCCAGCCCGCGCAGCAGCCGGGGTAGTGCCTTAAGATCCCCCTATTGATCATGATTAGGTTCCTGCCGATGGTGTCCCAGCGAAACAGGCTCAGGCACCAGCAGTGCCTATGGTTATTCCGGGTCTTCAGGAGGGCCTGTCCCAAATATTGCAAGTATGCACCAGTTTAGCTCAGGCAGTCGCCATGTCTTCTTCAACCACTATAGCTCAGGCCGGGGGAGGCAATCAGACCCCAACTTCTCGAGAACTTGAGAAGGCTGCATATGGTATTCCGACATCGGGAGCAGCCCATGCTCAGTCTGCTGCTCCGGTCCAGGATTATGTGGTCCCTACTATGCCTGAGGACGAGCAGTGCTGGTTGGAGAGATTCAGCAGACTTCAGCCACTGACTTTCAGCGGTAAAGAGGGAAGGTCGCCCAGGGATTTCTAGATAGGTGCCAGAGGATACTGCTCACGACCCGAACCGATGGGCCGCGACGGGTGCCTGAGTCCTACTTTTCAAACACCCCTAAACATGCATCTAAAATATGAACCTGAATAACATCTGCTGAATTACGAGAACATTGAACATGAAGGAAGTACCGCGGGTATCTTGGGGACCAGTGGTGTCTCATTTGCTACACTTCAGTTTGCAGGCGCTGCCTTAACATGGTGGGAGTCGCTCGAGAGGCGTAGACCGGTTGGTTCAACACCTATTACCTGGCGGCAGTTCTCCATGATCTTTTTGGAGAAGTATGTTCCTCAGTCCCACAGAGAGGAGTAGCGCAGGCAGTTTGAGCAGCTACGCCAAGGAGAGTTATCAGTTACTCAGTACGAGATGAGGTTCTCCGAGTTTCCTAGTTATGCTTTCGAGATTATCCCTAATGATAGGGAGAGGGTGAGGACGTTTGTGGATGGACTTTCTTATCAGCTTCGGTTTCTTATTATTCGGGAGAGAGTGCCAGGTGCTTCATTTGAGCAGGTTGTTGACATAGCTCGAGATATCGAGTCCGTTCATCGCCAGAAGCGGGAGGAGAGGGAGGCCAAGAGTCCTCGTGGTTCGGGAAGTTCCAGTGGTGCTCCTTCCAGGGGGCAGTTTCAGCAGGGTAGGGGTCATTCATTCAGGCCTCCTCGGTCAGGTCGTCGAGCATATATTGTTGCCTACTCGGGCCAGGGTCCCCGTGGTTCTCAGTCAGACCGTACTTCATCTCAGGGTGCAGTTGGAGCACCTCCAGTTCAGGGTCATCTATGCAGGAGTCTTCCAGTGGCCGTGCAGGTGCTAGGGGTTTCTATCAGTCCCCGCCTCCAGCTCCAAGGAGTTGTTTTGAGTGTGGATAGTTCGGGCACGGGTGGAGGTTGTGTCCCCGCCGTTCTGATGGATCTTCTCAGTAGAGCGACCCACTCTCGACTTTAGCTCCAGTCACTTCACCACCCGCCTAGGAAGCAGGGGTGGTGGTCAGCCAGCCAGAGGCCGCCCTAATGGGGGAGGTCGAGCAGGGGGAGGTCAGGCTCTCATGTATGCATTTCCAGCAAGACCGGATGCTATGGCCTCAGATGTCGTGATTGCAGGTATTGTTTCCATCTGTTATCGTGATGCCTTGGATTTATTTGACCCTGGTTCTACATATTCCTATGTTTCCTCGTATTTTGTCGGTTTTGTAGATATGCCCCGTGAGTCTGTAATCACCTCTATTCATGTGTCGACTCCGGTGGGCAATACTGTTATCGTGGACCATGTGTATCGGTCATACATTATATTTATTGGGGGTCTGGACACCCGAGTGGACCTACTGTTACTCAGCATGGTCGATTTTGACGTGATATTGGGCATGGGTTGCTTATCTCCGTTCCATGATGTTTTTGATTGTCATGCTAAGACCGTGACCTTAGCTATGCCGGGGTGTCCGAGGGTTGAGCGGAGAGGTTATTCCGAGTATATTCCTAGCAGGGTGATTTCTCACCTGAAGGCTCAGAGCATGGTTGAGAAAGGGTGTATATCTTATTTGGACTTTGTGAGGGATGTCGGTGGTGAGACTCCCGCTATTGATTCAGTTCGTGTGGTCCGTGACTTTCCGGATGTAATTCCTGCAGACCTGCCTGGCATGCCACCTGACAGGGATATTGATTTTGGTATTGACCTGGTGCCAGGCACTCAGCCTACTTCTATTCCACTATATCGTATGGCGCTAGCGGAGCTAAAGGAATTGAAGGAGCAGCTTAAGGAGCTCATGGATAAAGGGTTCATTCATCCTAGTGTGTCACCTTGGGGTGCACCGGTGTTGTTCGTAAAGAAGAAGGATGGGTCCATGCCTATGTGTATTAACTATCGGCAGTTGAATAGGGTTACGGTGAAGAACCGATATGCCTTGCCCCGCATTGATGATTTGTTTGACCAGCATCAAGGAGCTAGAGTGTTTTCCAAGATTGATTTGAGATTTGGGTATCATCAGTTGAGGATTCGGGATTCCGATATTCCAAAGACTGCTTTCAGGACTAGATATGGTTATTATGAGTTCTTGGTTATGTCGTTTGGGATGACCAATGCCCCTGCTATGTTCATGCAATTGATGAACATCGTGTTTCACCCTTATCTTAATTCCTTCGTCATTGTGTTCATTAATGGCATCCTGGTTTATTCTCATAGCCAAGAAGAGCATGTTCGAGACTCATGTTATATAGGTTGAGGGAGGAGAAGCTTTATGCGAAATTCTCCAAGTGTTAGTTTTTGCTTGGTTCGGTAGCTTTCTTGGGGCACATGGTGTCTAGTGAGGGTATTCAAGTTGATCAAAAGAAGATAGAGGCGGTGCAATGTTGGCGCAGACTGTCCTCAGCCACAGAGATTAGAAGTTTCCTTGGTTTGGCGGGATATTACAGTCTCTTTGTGGAGGGATTCTCTTCGATTGCTTCGCCTTTGACCAGATCGACCTAGAAGGGTGCTCTATTCAGATGGTCTGATGAGTGTGAGGAGAGCTTTCAGAAGCTTAAGTAAGCATTGACTACGGCTCCAGTACTAGTTTTCCTATTGGTTCAGGTTCTTACAGTTTATTGTGATGCTTCTAGAGTTGGCTTGGGAGCGGTATTGATGTAGGGCCCTAGGGTGATTGACTACGCATCCATACAGTTGAAGGTGCATGAGAAGAATTATCCAGTGCACGATCTTGAGTTAGTTGCCATTACTCATGCGTTGAAGATTTGGCGGCATTATTTGTATGGAGTGCAGTGTGAGATTTTCACTGATCATCACAATTTGCAGTATCTACTGAGGCGGAAGGACATGAATTTGCGTCAGAGGATATGTTTAGAGCTCCTCAAGGATTATGACCTCGCTATCTTATATCATCCGGGGAAGGCCAATGTAGTGGCCGATGCCTTTAGTCGCAGAGAAGAGAGTTTGGGGAGTCTAGCCTACCTTCCAGTAGCAGAGCGACCATTAGCCCTTGATGTTGAGGCCTTAGCCAGTCAGTTGGTGAGATTTGATCTATCAGAGCCCCCGTGGGTGTTGTCTTGTGTAGCCTCCAGGTCTTCTCTTTATGATCATATTAGAGCACGACAGTATAATGATCTACATTTAATTAATCTTCAGGACAGGGTCCGTCGCGGTGATGCCAGGGATGTGTTTATTGGTGATGATGGGGTCATGAGGATACAGGGTCGGATTTGCGTGCCCAACATAGATGGGATTCGAGATTTTATTCTAGTAGACGCTCATAGTTCGCGGTATTGCATCCATCCGGGTGCCGCAAAGGTGTGTCAGGATTTGAGGCAGCATTATTGGTGGAGGAGGATGAAGAAGGATATTGTGGAATTTGTTGCTCGGTGTCTCAACTGTCAGCAGGTCAATTACGAGCACCAGAGACCATGTGGATTGCTTCAGAGGTTTGATATTCCGAAGTGGAAGTGGGAGCGGATCTCCATGAACATCATAGTTGGACTCCCACGGACTTCGAGGAGGTTTGATGCTATATGGCTTAGTGTGGATCGGCTGACCAAGTCCACGCACTTCATTCCTGTTGGTACTACGTATTCTTCTGAGAGGTTAGCTGAGATTTATATCAGGCAGATTGTCAGATTGCATGGGGTTCCAGTTTCTATCATTTCCGACAGAGGCACTCAGTTCACATTTCAGTTTTGGAGAGACATGCAGAGGGAGTAGGGTACACAGGTTGAGTTGAGCACAGCGTTTCATCCTCAGACCGACGGGCAGTTGGAGCGTACCATTCAAATTTTGGAGGATATGTTGCGTGCTTGTGTGATTGACTTTGGTGGTTCGCCATATCAGTTTCTTCCATAAGCAGAGTTTGTATGTAATAACAGCTACCATTCGAGTATCTAGATGGCCCCGTTTGAGGCTTTATGTGGTAGGAGGTGCAGATCTCTGGTTGGTTGGTTTGAGCCGGGCGAGGCTAGGCTATTGGGCACAGACTTGGTTCAAGATGCTTTGAGTAAGGCAAAGTTGGTTCAGGATCGGCTTCGCAGGGTGCAGTCTAGGTAGAAGAGTTGCACGGATCGGAAGGTCCTAGATGTGTGCTTCATGGTTGGGGATAATGTGTTGCTGAAGGTGTCACCCATGAAGAGTGTTATGAGATTCGGGAAGAGAGGGAAGCTGAGTCCCGGGTTCATTTGGCCATTTGAGGTGCTTTCGAGGATTAGGGAGGTGGCTTATTGACTTTCTATGCCTCCTAGTTTACCGAGTATTCATCCAATATTCCATGTTTTGATGATTCGAAAGTATGTTGGTGACCCTTCCCATGTTTTGGACTTTAGCACGGTTCAGCTCGAGGGTGATATGTCATATGAGGAAGAGTCAGTGGCTATTTTCGGTCGACAGGTCAAGAAGCTGAGGTCTGAGGATGTAGTTTCAGTAAAGGTTCAGTGGGGAGGGTAGCTGGTGGAGGATGCCACCTGGGAAACCGAGCGGGCGATGCGGGACATATATCCTCACTTATTTTAGACTGCAGACATGTTTCTAGACCCGTTCGAGGACGAATGTTTGTTTAAGAGGAGGAGGATGTAACGACCATGCCGGTCGTTCCGTGAGATTTACCCCGTTTCCCCTATTTTTGCAGTTCTTATATATCGCTATCCGCTTTTGGATGTGTTGGGTAAGTTGGTTGGGGTCCGGAATGGTTATGGTGAGAGTTTAGGCATTTAGCCTTTATAATCAGTCTAATAATTGAGAAAGTCAACTGAGAGTTGACCTATTAGTGAACGACCTCGAAATGCGGATTTTATAGCTGAGATAGCTTCATTAGGTGACTTGGGACTTAGGAGTGTGTTCAGAATATTTTTGTGGTGTCTGCCGTAGAATTATGCTTGAATTGGCGAAAGTTGATTGTTGGTGATTTTCGGTCAGCAGTGGAAAATAGGCTATCATGGTCGGAATGGAATTCCGGAAGTTGGAGCAGGTACGTAATGTCATTTTGGATATGTCTGCAAAATTTCAGGTCAATCAGAGGTGCTTTGGTATGTTTCGGCGTAGTTGGCGAAATTTGGAAGTTTCAAAGTTCATAGGCTTGAATTTGATGTAATTTTTGTATTTTCGTGTTGTTTTATGTGTTTCGAAGGCCCGACTAAGTTGGAATAATGCTACAGGGTCTGTTGGTATGTTTGGTTGGAGTCCGGAGGGGCTCGGGATTTGTTTTGGGTGGTTAACGGGAAGTTTGGAGTGACTTTGGCAAATCTGCAGGTTGTTGTTGCTGGTGTTTTCGCACCTGCGAAAAGGGAGCCGCAGGTGCAGTTCTGCAGGAGCGGACTCGGCTCTGCAGGTGCGAGATTTGGCTGAGTGGGGAGTGGTCCGCAGGTGCGAGGAATTTGTCGCACCTGTGATGTCGTAGGTGCGGAAGGAGTATTGCAGGTCCTAAATTGGGAGACCCCAGGGGAGATCGCAAGTGCAGAAGAAGCATCGCACCTGTGAAGACGCTGGTAAAGCTAGGTCCGCATGAGCGGAAATGACTGGCATAACAGTATATAAAGGCCTCCGCTGAAATTCTCTTATTGTTCACAATTTTGCATGCAGGATGAGTCCTATAAAGGCGATATGGAGAGGGAAACTCAAGATTCTTTAGCAAAGGTAAGTTCTTTGGTTGCTAACATCGTTCCTATACTAAGGATTTGAGTAGGAAAAGGTTAGGAAGAAGGGGGTGGAGAATTGGAAATTCTTTTGAGGTTTTGGGTAGGCAATTGCGATCTGATTTTGATGATTAAGGTATGAGTAGAATTGTGGGAGGACGAGGTTTCTAGTGATGTAAAAATTATCAAATTCCGAGGCTTGGGCCCGTGGCTCGAGTTTAGCCGAATTTCAAGATTTTTGTGTAATTTGATAGATTTCGATTGGGTGGCGTTCCTTGGTTATATATTGATGATGTTAAACTTGTTTTGGCTAGATTCGGAGCAATCGGGAGCCAATTCGAGGGGCAAGAGAATTGTGGGTTAGTGTTGTGGCCTGGTAGAGGTAAGTAATGGTTATAAATCTGTCATGAGGGTGTGGAACACCAGACTACATATATCTCACTGATTTTTGAAAGGCGCACATGTCGGATGACGAGTCTGTGGCACGTACTGACTTTTGGATTGGACTAGGTACTCTCCGCGGCAACTAATGAGTTGCATATTTACTCAAAACCTTGTGTTAATTATGTTCTAAAGAATTGTTAAACATTCGGGCTGTATGCCATGTTTGGGGCCTAGTGCCAATCTGTTTTAACCCCTTGGGGGCTATTTTACTGATATTCTGACTACTTCAAAACTATGATCTTACACTCTGTGTTTCTTGTGAAATTGTTGACACTCATATTTGATGATATTGCGATTTCTTGAAATGAAATACTATTTGGGTCGAGAAGCCCGTTTTATTTATTGTCCGAGTGGCATATTGAGAGTGTCTAACTGAGTGAGGACGAGGGCCAATGTTGTGAGGATATTTATGATATGAGACAGGCCGAGAGCTGAGAGTGATTGATTCCATGATTTGGATTGTTTATTAGTGCTTTGGCTGAAGGAGCCCCTCCGAAGTGGCAGTCTGTACACACCCCCAGTTAGCGCAGGCACATATCGAGTGACGGGCGATTGGGAGGTATGAGTGACTGTGATGTGCTGAGGGACTAATTCTGAGTGACTGTGTGGCATGCCCGAGGGGCTAATTATGATTCATGTTTTTCCCAAGGGGCTCCTTATGACTTTACTACTTTCACGTTGAGCTTATGAAATATATTTTTGCACGAGGGGCCTCTATATGATTCATTTCATTTTATACTAAACCTTTCGATTGAATTGTTGAAAATAATATACATTCTTAAAGGGTTTTTCCGAAGTAGGTTTTAAGGTATGACGATTTCATATATCTATGTTATACTGTTAGAGAGTAAGGTTGTGCCTCTTGGGATTTGATGGAATTGATTTTATGTGTTTCTTGCTGCTCAGACCTGATTTATTTTCGTTACTACTGAGTTGGTGTACTCACATTACTCCCTGCACCTTTGTGTGCAAATTCAGGTGCAGACATCGAGCTTTAGCCAGTTATTCGGTGCGCAGTCAGATCTGCGGGACTTAGAGGTACCTGTTCAGCGTCCGCAGCATCTCTGTTTTCCCTTCTTGTTGTATTTAGTTTTGATTCGAAGGTTTTGTATCATAATAGTTTATTTTAGCTTATTTCTCTAGATGCTCATGACATGTTGCCTCCGGGTTTTGGGGATTGCAGTATTGTATCATAATGGCTTATTGTATTAAGAAATTTCCTATTTTTATGAAATGCTTGAAACTTGAATGGGATTTTCAAAAGAAATTGCAAACATGTGATGGTCGGCTAGCCTAGTTTCACGATAGGCACCATCACGGTCGCTTAGGATTTGCCGTCGTGACACAATGGGAGGGTGTAGGGCGAGACGTGTTTTTTTTATGCGGGGCGGGGCGAGTTAGAATTTTTTTTAATATTTTTAAAGCGGGGCGGGTTGCAGGGTTAATGCGGGTTCAACGCGGGGCAACTTAATCTACTTCTTTTGGGGCTCTTCCGCACCCACTCACTCACAAGTTCCTTCTTTCATGGAATCTCATCTTAATCAGTTGCTAGTTATTTTATTTTTCTTCCTTATTCCATTTTCGGAAATGGATATACTTTGCTAGATCTAGTCTTTTTTGTTGTTGTAGGTATCGAATCTTCTACAGTAACAGAATGTACAAAATTTGACTCTCATATTTGTAGAAAGCACAAGTTATATTCTAGTCATGATTTGGTAACAACAATGTTAAACTGATGAAGAAAATGGGATTTAATGTCAAACGGAAACATGAAATCACAAGTCATATCAGAAATAAGCATCAATACAAATTAAGCCTATTTTCTTTTCTGATTTTGGCTCATTAGCTTCTCCCTCTCTTTTCTAGTAAAAAAGTGAAAGAAAAAAAAATTAAGCGGGGCGGGGCGGAGCAGGTCCAAGCGAGGTGGGGGGGGGGGGGGGGTCCATAATCTTNATAAAAGTTTTGCGGCGTGCAACCCGATCGCACTATATCACACTAACATAATCATAGTTCACCCTTATTCCATCAAACAATTCACCCTTATTCCACTTGTTGAGGCGTGCAGCCCGTTCCCACCGCATAATATCAAATAACCTTTAGTCCTCCTCGATATCTCACCTATGTTCCACCTATTGCAGCATGCAACCTGATCCCACCATATCAATATTAATTACGCAGTATGTAAAGAAATTTCACAATTCAAATCACAAAAACCCCAGAAAATACTTAAACTCCAAACCGAAACAAATAGGAAGCTTGTACACCATGGAAGTTCACATAAATAATACTATACAACAAGGCTAATTAAGAATACACAACAAAAAGGTACCGATAAACCAGTTTAGGCAATTAATAGGAGATAATGAGACTATGGATGACCTAATATCATTAACAAGAGGAAACAATGTCTAACAAGTAGCAATTAGGCATGGGAACACAAATAGAGCTTGTAACAATTAAGACAGGGAAGAAGCAACATGAGAAAAATGGAAAAGCAGGGAAAATAGATAATTTTGAGGCGCATAAGTACTGATCACCTCACATATACGCCGCTCACATGAAATTCACATAATAAATAGTCTGATGTTTCCTAATCCCCTCAAGTCAAGGTTAGACAAAACACTTACCTCGCTCCACATACCATTCAATGCTCAATTACAGCTTTTCCTTTAGAATCCACCCCCAAACCACTCGTATGCATCCACAAACGACTTAATAATATCAAATATTGCTAAAGAAATCAATTACAATGCATAGATTTAGATTTCCCAGGTTTTCCCCCAAAAGGTCAAATATCGACCCCGGGCCTGCTTGGTCAAAACCCGAGGTCTAGACAAAAATCCGTTCACCCATTCACCCCCGAGACCGATTATGTAATTTGTTTTGAAATCTGACCTCAGTTCGAAGCCTAAATTTTTATTATGCAAAAATCCTTAGTTCTACCCAAACCCCCAATTTCCACCATGAAAATCCTAGATTTTAGGTTGAAAACTCATGAAATAAAATAGGTAATTGAAAGAAAGTAGGTTAGAATGACTTACCAACAAATTGGGGAAGAACATCTTATGGGAGAATCGCCTCTAGGTCCTTTAGTAATTGGGACTGTTTTATCACTGGGCGTCAGTGTTCATAGCGTTCGCGTGAACACAGACACGTTCGTGAAGAGTAGAGCCTTAATGGTCTACAGGATTGCGAGAGACTCGACGTGTTCGCGAAGGTATAGCCCGCTTCACCTTCTCATTCGCGAGATAGAACTCGCGTTCGGATAGAGTAACCCCAAGTCCATGCCCAGACTAAGTAAAGCTACATGTTCGCATATAATGGGTCGCGTTCGCGTAGAGCAAACTCCCAGATGCTTTGTGTTCGCAACCATAGTCTCGCATTCGTGTAGTACAATATTCTCCCCAGCCCAGACCCCATTTGCGATTGCGAAAATGTATTTGCGATCATGAAGCACAATGCACCAAAACAACAGATGCACCAAATCACAAGATTTTTCTATGTACAGTTAACCCTGTAGCCTATCCGAAACTCACCTGAGCCCTCAGGGATCAAAACCAAAACATACACACAATTCCTAAACATCATACGAAATTTCTCGCGAAGGTATAGCCCGCTTCACCTTCTCATTCGCGAGACAGAACTCGCGTTCGGATAGAGTAACCCCAAGTCCATGCCCAGACTAAGTAAAGCTACATGTTGGCATATAATGGGTCGCGTTCGCGTAGATCAAACTCCCTGATGCTTTGTGTTCGCAACCATAGTCTCGCGTTCGTGTAGTACAATATTCTCCCCAGCCCAGACCCCTTTTGCGATTGCGAGAATGGATTTGCGATCATGAAGCACAATGCACCAAAGCAACAGATGCAGCAAAACACTAGATTTTTCTATGTACAGTTCACCCTGTAGCCTATCCGAAACACACTTGAGACCTCAGGGATCAAAACCAAAACATACACACAAGTCCTAAACATCATACGAACTTTCTCACGCGATCAAAACACAAAAATAATGCCTAGAACTACGAATCGGACACAAAATAAAATGAAATTTTCAAGAAATTTTTAAACCCCTATTTTCACAACCGAACGTCTGAATCACGTCAAACCAACTTTATTTCTTACCAAATTCGATGGACAAGTCATAAATATTATAGTGGACATGTACCGCGCTATGGAACCAAAATACGGACCTGGTATGAATAAATCCACCCATCAGTCGATTCTTAAAAATTATAAATATTTCAAACTTTTAATTTTCAAAAAAAAATACAATAACTCGAGCTAGAGTCCTCCGAATTTGATTCCAGCCATACGCCCAGGTCCCAAATTAAGATACGGACCCATGACTCGCAAAATACGAATCCGGGTCTGTTTGCTCAGAACATTGACCGAAGTCAACTTAAATGAATTTTAAGGTAAAGTTCTTATTTTTAACAGTTTTAAACATGTAAGCTTTCTGAAAGAACACCCGAACCATGCACGCAAATGGAGGAAGGCTAAATAAAGGTTTTGAGACCTCAAAACGCAAAATTAGGTTCTAAAATAAAAGATGACCTATCGGGTCATCACATTCTCCACCACTAAAGCAATCGTTCGTCCTCGAACGGACATGGAAAAGTACCTGAACTGGCGAAAAGGTGGGGATATCTACTCCAGATGTCCGACTCTGACTCCCAAGTAGCTTCCTTAATGGGATGACCTCTCCACTGCACTCGAATAGAAGGATAACTCTTCGACCTGAACTGACGAACCTACCGGGCTAGAATAACCACCGGCTCTTCCTCCTAAGTCAAATCCTTGTCTAGCTTGACAGAGCTGAAATCTAACACATGGGACGGATCGCCGTGATTCTTCCAAAGCATGGACACATGGAACACTGGATGAGATGCTGATAACTCCGGTGGAAATGCAAGCCTTTAAGCCACCTCCCCAACTCTCTCGAGAATCTCCAAAAGGTCCGATATATCTAGGGCTCAGCTTGCCCTTCTTTCTGAACCTCATGACACCCTTCATGGGGTGATACCCAAAGCAACACTCTCTCTCCGACCATGAATACAACATCATGAACTCTATGGTCAGCATAACTCTTCTGCCTAGACTGAGCTATGCGAAGTCGATCCTGAATAATCTTGACCTTATCCAAGGCATCGTGTACTAGATATGTTCCCAACAACTGAGCCTCTCTCGGCTCGAACCACCCAACTGGCGACAGGAATCGCCTACCGTATGATGCCTCATAGGGAGCCATCCCAAAGCTCCACAAGTAGTTGTTGTTGTAGGCGAAAACTACAAGGCGCAAGAACTGATCCCACGATCCTCCAAAGTCTATAACACATGCTTAAAGCATATCCTCCAATTGCTGAATAGTGTGCTCCGACTGTCCGTCCGTCTGAGGATGAAACGTTGTGCTCATCTCAACACGTGTGCCAATTCATGCTATACTTCCCTCTAGAAGTGCGAGATCAACTGCGTACCTCGATCGGAAATGATAGGAACGGGCACACAGTAAAGACGGACGATCTCACAAATATAAATCCCTACCAACCGCTTTGAAGAATAGGTAACTACCACGAGAATTAAATTTGTTGACTTAGTCAGCCTGTTCATAATGATCCAAACGGCATCGAACATCCTCTAGGTCCGTGGTAGCCCAACAATGAAATCCATACTTATACGCTCCCACTTACACTCAAGAATCTCTATCTTTTACCACTATGTCTCTGATGCTCATACTTTAGTTGCTGACAATTTAGACATCGAGCAACATAGGCAACTATATCCTTCTTCATCCTCCTCCACCAATAGTGCTTCCGCAAGTCATGATACATTTTTGCGGTGCCTGGATGAATAGAATACCTGGAATTGTGGGCCTCCTCAAGAATAAACTCACTAACTCCATCCACATTAGGAACACAAAAACGACCCTAAATCCTCAAGATCCCGTCATCACCAACCGTAACCTTCTTGGTAACACCATGCCGAACTGTGTCCATAGGAAATAATAAATGAGGTTCATATATTTTTTATCTCTGATGCGCTCAAACAAAGAACACCGAGTGATTGTACAAGCTAGAACACGGCTGGGCTCTGGAATATCCAACCTCACAAACTGGTTGGCCAACATCTAGACATCTGATGCAAGCGGCCTCTCGCCAACTGGAATGAATGCAAGGCTGCCCATACTCGTTGAATTCCTACTCTATGCGTCGGCCACCACATTGGCCTTCCCGGGATGATACAAGATGGTGATATCATAGTCTTCCAATAGCTCCAACCACCTCCTCGGCTTCAAATTAAGTCCTTTTGCTTGAACAAATACTGAAGGTTCCGTTGATCCGTGAAAACCTCACACGACACGCCATAAAGATAGTGCCTCCATATCTTCAATGAATGAGTAATGGCTTCTAACTCTAAAACATGGACACGGTAATTCTTCTCATGGTATTTCAATAGCTGCGACCAACTCCTCGGCCTCAAATTAAGTCCTTTTGCTTGAACAAATACTGAAGGTTCCGTTGATCAGTGAAAACCTCACACGACACGCTGTAAAGATAGTGCCTCCATATCTTCAACGAATGAATAATGGCTTCTAACTCTAAAACATGGACAAGGTAATTCTTCTCATGGTATTTCAACTGCTGCGAAGCATATGCAATCACCCTACGCTCTTGCATCAATACTGCACTGAGCCCAATACGGGACGCATCACAATATACCGTCTAGGATCCTAAATCTGTAGGCAACACTAACACTGGCGCTGTAGTCTAAGCAGTCTTGAGCATATGAAAGCTCGCCTTACACTCGTCTGACTATCTGGACGGGCACCCTTCTAGGTAAACTTGGTTAACAGGGCTGCTATAGATGATAACCCCTCCACAAATCAACGGTAATAGCCCGCCAAACCCAAGAAACTCCTGATCTTCGTAGCCGAAGTGAGTCTAGGATAGCTCTGGACTTCCTCAATCTTCTTGGGATATACATGAATGCCCTCTTCTGATACAACATGCCCCAAGAAAGTGACTCAATTCAACAAAAACTCGCACTTCGAAAATTTAGCATATAATTGGCTGGCTCTCAGAGTATGAAGCCCGATCCTGACATGCTACTCATACTCATCTCGATTGCGAGAGTAGATCAGCATGTCATCAATAAACACGATCACAAACGTTTCCTTATAAGTCTTGAAATCTCGGTTCATCAAATCCATGAATGTTGTTGGGGCATTTGTCAACCCAAAAGACATCACTTGAAACTCATAATGCCCGTACTGAGTCCCGAAAGATGTCTTAGGGACATCAGATTCCCTAATTCTCAACTGCTGGTAGTCAGATCCAAATAATTATTCGAAAACACCTTGGCAACATGAAGCTGATCAAATAAATCATCAATCCTCGGCAATGGATACTTGTTCTTGATGGTCACTTTGTCTAACTACCGATAATCTGTACACATCCTCGTTGATCCATATTTCTTCTTCACCGATAACATAGGTGCACCCCAGGGCGAGACACTAGGTCTAATGAAGCCCTTATCAAGCAAATCTTACAAATGTTCCTTCAATTCCTTCAACTCTGGCAGGGCCATGCGGTATGGCGGAATAGAGATGTGCTGAGTGCCCGGAGCCAAATCAATATAAAAATCGATATCCCTATCAGTTGGCATCCCCGGGAGGGTTGCAGGAAACACCTCTGGGAACTCACGAACAATTGGCGCTGAATCCACGGAAGGAACCTCTGCATTAAAATTAGGGACCTAAGCCAAATAAGCTAGACACCCCTTCTCGACCATATGTCGAGCCTTCACATAAGAGATAACCCTGCTGGTAGAATGGCAAGAAGTCTCTCTCCACTATATTAAGGCAAACCCGGCAAGGCTTAGGTCACCGTTTTGGCGTGAAAAGCCAATATAGCATGATAAGGTGCCAACCAAATCGATACCCAAAATGACATGAAAATTGACCATATCGAGAAGTAGAAGATCTACACGAGTCTCAAGACACCCAATGGGGACAACACACGAACGATAAACACAATCTACAACAGCATCATTGCCCATAGGTGCGGAGACATACATAGGAGCACTCAAAGAATCACGAGGCACAACCAAATATGAAGCAAAATAGGATGACACATAGGAGTAAGTAGATCCCACGTCAAATACAACTGACGCATCTCTACTTTCAACTGAAATAGTATATGTAATAACAATATTGGACGAATCAGCCTCAGGCCTGACTGGAAAAGCCTAACAACGGGGATGGGCCCAACCGTTATGAACCACAACCTTAGGAGGATAGCCCCTACCAAAAGCACCATTGCCTCCACATGAGGCACCGTTGAAGCCACTGGAATGATGAGGTCTCTTGTAAGACCCATGACCTCCCTAAGAAAGACCTATCTCAACTCGCTTGGTGACATTGCCAGCCGCCTAAAAAGAAATCTCACTCCTAGTCTCCTTAGCCATCTGCAGTCTAATGGGCCGATCAAGTATGTCAATAAACTTCGTCACCCTCTCTCTCTCAAGATGGGAAGCAGAAGAAGAGCATGACAGAACAAATCCACAAAACGGGTGGCATACCGAGTAAAAATTATACTACCCTGATCGAGACACTCGAACTGACGACGATGCTCCTCTCTCATTGTTACAAGCAGAAACTTCACTAGGAAGAGTTGAGAGAACTGGTTCCAATTAAGAGCAGGCGACCTAGCTAGCCTTCTCAACAAATAATCTCTCCACCATTTCTTGGCGGAACCAGTCCTCTCAAATGGAGAAAAGTTGACCCCATCGGTCTCTAATATACACATGTTCCGTAGCACCTCATGAAAGTTATCAAGATACACCTGGGGATCCTCCGAAGTAGCACCACCGAAGTGAACTGGGAAGAGCTCAGTATACCTGTCCAATCTCCACAAAGCATCAAAAGACATAGTTGGCCCATCACCGGCCTGTGCAATAACAACCGGCTGAAATATTCTGACCGGATGAGCTGCTGGAGCCATCTGCTTTAGAGTGTGTGTAGCAGGGGTCTGGGCTCCTCCTCTAGCTTGAGAGACGGCTAGTACCATGGGAAATGCGCTAGTCTGGACCACACTCTCCATAAGGCCCACCAAACGGACCAAAGCATCTTGAAGCACTGGGGTGGAAATGCACCACTCTAGAACCTGAGCTGGCCCGACAGGAATAATCATAACTGGAACATCCTCGTCAAACTATACCTGAGGCTCCACTGCTAGGGCTACTGCTCGGTCTTTGTGCTGAGCCCTACCCATGCCTCAGCCTCTAGCATGGCCTCGAACTCTGCCCCTGGTAGGAGCTACCACTGGAGGTTGTGGCTACTGCTCACCTGAAGATGCAGTACAGGTTCTCGCCATCTGCGAGAGAATAAGAGTAGAAGAGTTCAATCAGTATTGAGAAAACAAAATCGCACGACAGAGAAGAATAGAAGTGAAATTTTGTTCCTAAACTTCATAGCTTTTGGCAGATAAGTACAGACGTCTTCGTACTGATCCCCCAAACTCTACTAAGCTCGCTCGTGAATTGTGAGACCTAGGCAACCTAGTGCTATGATACAAACTTGTCATGACCCAGAATTGTCACTGTCAGGACCATGATGGAGCCTAACACTTCACTTGCTAGGCAAGCCAATGTAAGAGAATCATTAAGCCAATTCTGTTACATTTCCGTAATTAACAACAAATAAGCTACAACGACTTAAAATGAGTGCCAAGTTATATATAACCACTTCAAAATATATACTACTACCAAGAATCTGGAGTCACAATTGACGAACTTCTAAGACTTCACTACAAGTAAATGTCTTAAAGAAATACAATTGTTTTCGAAATGAAATAAATAGTAAAGTGTAATGTATATAAGGGGACGCTAGGGTCTGCAGACGCTGGCATATCTACCTTGGGTCTCCTATCAGATTAATCCTGTAGCCAACCTCACGATCAGCTCGGACCAGCACCAAAACATGCACAGGAAGTGCAGAGTGCAGTATTTGTACAACCGACCCCATGTACTAGTCAGTGCCAAGTCTAACCTCGACTAAGTAGTGATGACGCTATGACGGGTCATTCACACTACAACCTGTATACGGTATATATGATAAAAGCATAAAAGGGAGACAGAATAGGAATAAGCATTAACTTGCAAGAAATAACTACAACTCTCTGAAATAAGTCAACATTATTAAGAAATTACCAATCCTTAAGTGCAATAAAGAATACCGTAAAACTAACATAGTTCAGGGAAAACATAACACATAGGTTGTTCCAGGGTGCAACCCGATCACGCCTTGCATCTCTTATTCCTAACTTACCTCCTCATAATAGCATAAACAACAGAATATAAATAAAAGTGTTGCGGCGTGCAACCCAACTCCACCATATCACAATAACAAAATCATAGTTCACCCTTATTCCACCAATCAATCCACCCTTATATCACATGTTGCAGCGTGCAACCCTTTCCCACCGTACAGTATCAATTCACCCTTATTCCTCCTTAATCTATAGCCCTTGACCACAGGTTGCAGCGTGCAACCCGATCCCACCATATCAATATTCATTATGTAGTATGTATAGAAATTTTACAATTCTAATCACAGAAACCCTTCACAATACTTAAACCCCAAACCGAAACAAATAGGAAGCTTGTAAACTATGGAAGTTCACATAAATAATACTACAAAGCGAGGGTAATTCATAATATACAATAAAACGGTACCGATAAACTAGCTTACGCAATTAATAGGAGTTAATGAGACTATAGAAGAACTAGTATCATTAACAGGAGGAAAAAATGTCCAACAAGTAGAAATTGGGCATTAGAACACAAATAGAGCATGTAACAGTCAAGACAGGGAAGAGGCGCGCATAAATACTCGTCACCTCAAATATATGCCGCTCTCATGCAATTCACATAACAGATAGTCCAAGGTTTCTTAATCCCCTCAAGTCAAGATTAGACACAACACTTACCTCGACTCACAGGCCACTCAATGCTCAATTACATCTTTTCCTCTAGAATCCACCTCCAAACCACTCGTATCTATTAAAAAATGACTCAATAATATCAAATATTTCTAAAGAAATAAATTACAATGCATAAATTTAGATTCCCGAAGTTTCCCCCCAAAAAGTGAAAAATTCACCGCGGACCCGCTTGGTCAAAACCCGAGGTTCGAACCAAAATTCATTTATCCGTTCACCCC
>ML356623.1:100383-138993 GCA_005239505.1 Nicotiana paniculata
CCCCCGGATTATGTGATTTATTTCAAAATACGACCTCAATTCGAGGTCAAAATTCCAATTTCGCAAAAATCTCTAATTCTACCCAAACCCCCAACTTCCAACATGAAAATCCTAGATTTTAAGTTGAAATCTCTTAAAATGTAATAGGTGAAAGAAAGTAGGTTAAAATCACTTACCAACAAATTAGGGAAGAAAATCTTATGGAAGAATCACCTATAGGTCCTTTAGTTTTGAAAATTTTGAAATAATAGCAAAATCCCGTAATTGGGATTCTTTTATCAGTGGGCGTCAGTGTTCATCGCGTTCGCGTAAACACAAAGTTCGGGAAGTGAAGAGCCTTAATGGCTGATGCGATCGCGGGAGACTACATGTGTTCGCGAAGGTATAGCCCGCCTAAGTTTTACGACTAACTTTTAGGGACGAGTTAATAATCCTGTCGCAAAAAATATATCCATTGGGACGAGATTATATTGTGGTCATTAATGCTATATTTTATTGCGAAGGTAATCTTTTTAAAATGCATATCCAGGAAATAGGACTAGGAACGAGTATTAGTGACTCCTTCCACGGCTCGAAAGCAAGCAAAATGGAGATATAAAAGAAAGATCACACTTGAAAATTTTATGAGGTATTTAACTCATACACACTAACAGTATTAATTTATTTAATACTGTATTAGGTTTCTCCCAAAAGATATTTATAGGTAACATCTAAGGCAAGCAGAATGTTTTCACACATCACACATCTAAGGCATGATAATGTTAAAAAATATTATAATTATAGTATTAGATCTCTCCCAAAAGATATATACAGATGACACTCCATAAAAATTTTAAAAATAAGACAAGTGGAATATTACCACATATAACAAAGACCCGATAGTGGAAAGAAATATTACACTCCTGGCACACTATCGGAGTATATAAGTTAAACTTTTCAAACAAATTTAACATGGAAAACTGATAAGAAAATTATAGCTTAAAAGTTATATGCAGACACCACTACCTAGGGCCTTTTTGTTTTAAAAAAATAAATAACTTATGTACTTAAGCGACTGCATAGCAAGAACAAGAATTAAATAAGAGTGGAAAAACTTTTACTTATCTTTTGAAGCAAATAAGAAAAGGAAAAAGAGAGTAGATAAATTTAGGGGGCTAACAAATATGTGAAGTGAATTATTGCACCATAGCTGTTGGTAATTTTGAAATTTGGAGATATATTATAACACATGTTCCTCATCTTCTTATATTTTTAGTAACTAGTTATTCTCCCCAATAGAAAAGAAAAAACTCCTAGCAAATGTGACTATCCTAATTGTGAAGTGGCCCTCGCATTTGCGAGTGTGGGTGTAATGACCCGATAGGTCATATAGAGTTTTAAAATCTAATTCTGTATTTTGAAGCCCCTAGTAGCTTCCTTAAGCCTTCCTCGATTTGCATGCGTAGTTCAGGTATTTGAGTTAACTTCAGTCAACGTCTTGAGCAAATGGGCCCGAATCCGTGTTTTAACGGTCCCGGTTGGTCTATCTCGTGATTTGGGACTTAGGCGTATGCCTTGAATCGAATTCGGAGGTCTGTAGCTCGAGTCATTGATTTTCACCCAAAATTGAAAGTTTAAAAGGTGTAATGATCTTAAAGAATTTACCGATGTTTGACCTTGTTGATACCGGGTCCATATTTTGGTTTCGGAACCCGGTGTAGATCCATCACTATATTTATGACTTGTCTGTCAAATTTGATGAGAAACGGAGTTGGTTTGACGTGATTCGGACGTGCGATTGTTAAAATAGAAGTTTTAAAGTTTCCTTGAAAATATCATTTAATGGTGTCTGATTCGTAGTTATAGGCATTATTTTGGTGTTTTGATCGCGCTAATGAGTTCTTATGATGATTTTGGACTTGTGTGCATAATTACTTTGGAGCCGGGAGGGCTTGGGTGAATTTCAGAAAGGTTACAGATGGTTGAAACTTAGAAAAACTGTTTTTTTGAACTTCAGTTGGTTACTCGTGTTTCCTTCTTCGCGTTCGTGAAGGTACTCTCGTGAACGCGAAGAGTGAACTGGGCTGGGTGGGAGTTTCTTCTTCGCAAACGCGAAAGCTGGGTCGCGAAGGAAGAGCACTAACGGCTTTATCCATTGTGAACGCGTAGGCGTGGGACTTGGAGGAGGGGAAACTAATCAATACTCTTCGCGGACGCAGCACAAAGCTCGCGAACACGTAGGTTGATAGGTGTAAGTCTTCGCCAATGCGAAGGGTATCTTGCGAACGAGTAGGCTATTTGAGTCGCTCCTTCGCGATAACTTTTCTTCTATTTCTTCTGGAAGGGATTTCTCCCATTTTGAGAACCCTTCCATTAGAGCTCGGCCTAAGAGCGATTTGGAAGAGAAAACTCGTCATCAATTCATATGATTGTACTCTCTAACTCATTTTCTTCCATTTCTAACATCACCCATTAATTCGTAGTCCTAATATTTGTTCTTCCATGGTAGAAAACTAGGAATTTAGGAAGAATTTGGGTTTTTTGTGCAAATTAGGGATTCAGCCCTCAGTTCAAGGTCGGATCTCGAAACTAATTACATAATTGGGCTCGACGTGAATGGTTAAATGGATTTTGATCCGAATCTCGTGTTTTGACCTATCGGGCTCAGGGTCGATTTTTTACTTTTTGGGTGAAAGTTTGGAAATTCTAAATTTATGCATTGTAATTGATTCCTTTAGAAATATTTGATATTATTAGGTCAATTGTTTCTAGATATGAGTGCTTTGGAGGTGGATTCTGGGGGAAAGGCCCCCTCAGATCTCTGAATTGACTACGGAGTGAGGTAAGTGTTGAGTTTAACCTTGACTTGAGGGAATTAGGAAACCTTGAACTATGTGCTATGTGAATTTCATGTGTTGCGGTGTATATGCGAGATAACGAGTGCTTATACGCCGCCAAATTACTTGTTTCCTTTATTTTCCGTTTTTCCTTAATTATCTCCTTCCCTGCTTTAAATGTTATGTGCCCTAAATGCCTCTCATGCTTTAATTGCTACTTGTTAATCATTGTTTCTTCTGTTAATGATGTTAGATCTTTTCATATTTTCATGATTCCCTGATATTTTCTTTAATTGACTTACTTGTACCTTTTAATTGTCATTTACCGTACTTGACTTGTTGTGTAGTATTACTTATGTGAATTTCTATGTTTTACAATATTTCCTTTTTGGTTAGCTTTCTATTTATTGATCGTAAAGGTTCTTGTGGTTTGAATTATTGATTTGAATCTGCCTCTTGAGTATTTGGTACTGATATGGTGGGATCGGGTTGCACGCTGCAATAGGTGAAATAATGGTGGATTTATATGGGGGAATAAGGGTGAATTTGTATTGATATGGTTGGATGGGGTTCCACGCCGCAACATGTGGAATAAGGGTGGATTGTTAGGGTGAAATAAGGGTGAATTATGATACTGATATTGTTATATGGTGGAATCGGGTTGTGCGCTGCAACATATATAGATATATGTCTATTATTGTTGATGTTGTTTTGGTGAAATAAGGGAGTATTTTGTGTTGTACGGTGGGATCGGGTTGCTTGCCGCAAGAACCAAAGTGTTTCTATTTCTTGGAGCTATGTTGATTTTCGGTAGTTTTATTGGAAACTCTAAGGATTGGTAATTCTGAACGTCGTTGGCTTATTTCTTGAGGTTGATACTATTATCTTCAGTTGACTGCTTTATTTCGTTTTGTATTTCCTTTTCTGTATTTATTATATACTGCGTACAGGTTGTAGTGTGAGTGACCTGCCTTAGCCTCGTCACTACTTTGTCAATGTTAGGCTTGGCACTTACAGAGTACATGAGGTCGGTTGTACTCATACTACACTCTGCACTTCTTGTGCAGATTTTGGACTCAGACCAAACGGCGGTTATTAGCGTGGTCGGATTAGACAGCTCGTGGAAACTGGAGGTACAGCTGCTCAGCGCCCGCTGCTCTTGGAGTCCCCTTCCCTTCTTATTTAGTTGTGTACTTCCCTTTCAGAAAACTTCATGATATTTCAGACCTTTATTTTTACTATACTAGTAGCTCGTGCACTTGTGATACCGTGTCCAGGGCTATATCAGATATTATAGTTATTTTAGCTTCCGCACATTATTTGGATTTTATATTTATTTCAGTCTTTTCTCATTTTAATTTAAACTTATGAAAAATGAATAAATTGTTCTAACGTTTTCTTGCCTAGCAAGTAAAATGTTAGGCGCTGTCACGGTCCCGACGGTGGAAATTTCAGATCGTGACAGTGGTTTGTTCGCTTTTACGAAGACTTTTACCGCTTTTGACTTCTTCTTCTTTGCGACATCTGCAGCCTGCATATAGTTGGGAATTCTGAGACTTAGCCTCATTTTGTTGTATTTTGAGCCCAAGATTTGATGGGAGGCGATTTTGTGGGAAAAGTTTCATACTAAACCATTTGGTAAGTACATCTAATCAATTTTTAATTATATTTGGTGATTCTACATAACATTAAACATCAAATACATGAAGATCTAGGGAAATTTTTTAGAATTTTGGTAAAGTTTTTGAAAAATGATAATATGGTATTTGAGAGTCGAATATGACTCGAATTTTGAAACAAAACACGTATATGGACTTGTGGGGATATGGGTAGTCAAGACCTACCCTTGGACCCGGGTTTGGACCGGTCGGGCCCGGAGTTTACTTTTATTGACTTTTTGAAAATTTTATAGGCCATAGCTTTATTAATTGAAATTATTTTCTCTTGCATTGTGTGATATATTTATGTCGTCTTTGGCTAGATTGAGCAGCGCGGAGGTGAGATTGTAAAGGAAGAAGCTAAATTGAGTATTTAGTTAGCCGAGTTGAGGTAAGTGTCTTGTCTAACTTTGTTGAGGGAATTTTCCTACTATTTGACATTATTTGCTACATGTCGGGGAGATACATATATGAGGTGGCGAGCATATATATATGTTCCATGGTTAATCATGTTCGGGGGTGGATTATGCTATGAATTGTGCCTTGTACAATTACCTAACCTTCTTGCTTCATGTGTTACATGACTCATAGATACTAAGAATATTGAATTAAATGTTAGAAACCAACAACAACAACAACAACAATGACCCAGTAAAATCCCACCAGTGGGGTATGGGGAGGGTAGAGTGTACGCAGACCTTATCCCTACCCCGGAGGGGGTACAGAGGCTGTTTCCGGGATACGCTCGACTCATAGACACTAGATCTGTAACAACAAAAACCCAAAATAATAAAACGTGAGAGATAACAAATAAATGGAAATCAGTAACACAAATATTATGCAAAAGTGTGAAACATAACATAAATCGCTAGCAGTGCTAGAAAAAATACTATCATACTCGCCGGAACAAAGAGGGAAACGGGGACAAAGAGAAAAACCGCTCGACTACCCCTTAACCTACAACCCTAATGCTTGACCTTCGCACCTTCCTATCAAAAGCCATGTCCTTGAAAATGTGGAGTCGCGCCCGTTTGGTCTCCTCGCCCCAATACTTCTTAGGCCGCCCTCTAGCTCTTCTCATACCTGCCAAAGCCAACCGCTCACACCTCATAACCGAGGCATCTAGGCTTCTCTCTGCACATGTCCGAACCATCTAAGCCATGCTTCCCTCATCTTGTCGTCCACCGGAGCCACGCCTACCCTCTCTCGAATATCTTTATTCCAAATCTTATCCAGCCTAGTGTGCACACATATCAATCTCAACATCCTCAATTCTGCTACTTTCTTCTTCTAGAGATGTGAATTTTTGATTGGTCAACACTCAGCCCCATACAACATGGCCGGTCTAACAACCGCTCTATAGAACTTACCTTTGAGTTTAGGTGGCACATTCTTGTCACACAGAAGTCCAGACACTAACCTCCATTACATCAACCCCACCCTAATACGGTGCGTAACATCCTTGTCGATCTCCCCATATCGCTGGATAATTGACCCTAAGTACTTAAAACTTTCATTCTTGAGGATGACTTGAGAGTCAAGCCTGACTTCCACATCCACATCCCCTATCACGTCGCTGAACTTAAATTCCACATATACAATCTTAGTCCTACTCAACTTGAAACATGTAGACTCCAGGGCCTGCCTCCATACCTCCAGTCTCCCATTAACGCCGCCTCGCGTCTCATCAATCAGAACTATATCATCATCGAACAACATACACCATGGCACCTCACCTTGTATATGGTATGTCAGTGCGTCCATCACTAGGGAAAATACGAACGGGTTGAGCGTCGATCCTTGGTGTAACCCCATAACCACCGGAAAAGGCTCTAAGTTACCTCCCAGAGTCCTAACCCGAGTCATAGCTTCATCATACATATCCTTTATCTCCCTAATGTAAGCTAGAGGCACACCATTCACCTCCAGACACCTCCAAAGAACGTCCCTATGGACCTTGTCATACGCCTTCTCTAAGTTAATAAACACCATATGCAAATCTCTCTCCCTATCCCTGTATTGTTCCAACAACCTCCTAATAAGTTGGATAGCTTACGTAGTAGAACGACCCAGCATGAACCCGAATTGGTTTTTCGATATATACATTACTCTCCTTATCCTCCCTTCCGCCACTCTCTCCCAAACTTTCACGGTATGACTTAGTAACTTGATACCCCTATAGTTTTTAAAATTCTTGATATCCCCTTTGTTCTTGTACACTGGAACCATTATACTCCACCACCACTCATCATGCATCCTCTTCGTCCTAAAGATTTAGTTTATTACAACTTGATTAAAACTTGACGAAATTCTGAGAAACATTGATGTGTCTAATTTGGTCATCATTATGATTAATCATTAATATACTGCTACCGCCGATATTCTTGAGATATTAGTGATGTTTTATACGTTAATACCACACAAGAATGGGGGTCATTTGTGTGATGTCCAATTTTCGAGTGTAGTCTCTATAGAAATTCTTCAGGTGTTCTAACTCGTACTGTTGCAGAATAATAAATGCTGAAAAGTAAAGAACACAGAGATTTTATGTGGAAAACACCTGGCTCAAAAGGTGAAAAACCACAACCTACTACTCAGTAGGATTTTCTCCAAACACTTCACTCCAACAATGAGCCAAACATCATTTATAAAATAAACTCTTTTGTAAACCTAAGGATTAACTCTAACCATTTGTGGAAAACTAGCCTCTAACTATTTGTGACAAACTTCAGATTAACTATAACTTGAGCACTCAGTACCTATTACAATTGCATCTGGATAAAGCTGAAAGGTACAATTTGTCATCACCTACTACAAATAAACTAGACTAAAAGATAAAACATGGAAGTGGTTCTTCTAGCTGGTTCAAGTAGCTCCAGATTATCATTCTTCAATTTGGCTCGAACTGGTTGCAAAATTTCTTCATGAAGTTTTCTCTCAATTCTTGATAAATTTCTATTTTTGTGCGTCTATATACAATAAGAACAATCTGCAATTTATAGGAGTTAGTAGATAAGGAATTAACTAGAATCCTAATGAAACTCTTCCTTGGTGAAAGAGTTCTAGTGAAACTCAACTCCTAAATCCTCCCTTATCTTAGATTCTGTTCTTATTGAATAAGGAGTCCTTCTCCAATTTCGTTTTTGCAATCTTTTCGATCAGAAGATATCTCAATTTTACCAGAATACATTTATCTCATGCATGTGAATCTCATGTGCCTTTAACTCTGCTGGTCTATGTCACCTGTGATGGACCTAGTTCATCTCGGAGTTCCTTTGTCAACCTTCAAAACTATTTCCTTTCTTGGGCCAACACTTAGATTCCATACTCGTGTTGTAGACCATTCTTGAGATTTGTTGAAATAATTGAATAATAAGGTTCTTGAGGGTTTATTGAACTATTATTGGCCTGAAAGTTATTATTGGGGTTCATTTGGAATATCCACTTAAACACTCTCCCTGACGTTATTAATGTCCATTTGGCCGGGGGGCCTACATCTTTAAATGGATGTAGGTGGTTCTATTGCATATAGCGCTGATCGCCGATAGAGGTTCCCTCACTCTTTCTCCTCGTAGCAGTCTTGGTGAGCCCCTGCTTCTTCCGAGGGTTATGTATAGTAGATGTTGTTCTTTTTTTGCGTAATTTACCATCTTTTGAGGCATAGTCGGGGCCTTGTTGCCGGCATTGTCACGTTTGTCTTTTGTATCTATAGAGGCTCCGTAGACGTTTATGAGGGTCATGTATGGTTGGCGGGGATGTTATCAAATCTAGTTAAATGTTGAAACCCTATTCCACTTAATCATAAACTGAATGTACTTTTGGAAGTCTGATTATCATATATTGTATGTAAGGAAGAATAAACTAGCACCGTATGCATATTTATATAATTGACCTCTCCCCAGGTTAATGAATGGTGATTCGTTCCCTTTTTGAAATATGAGTGAGTCGGGTAGGATATGTTTGAAAGGCTTGCTCGATCGGGTTCACTCGGTTGAGCTCCGGTCGCACTCTCTGAGGTTGGGGCGTGACAATTAATCATATCAATATGTTATCATTTCAGAACATTTGGGGAAGTTGTTTGACTATTTCAAGGACGGGCAAGCGCTTGGCAGAGTTTTCGGAGTGTTCTATGATCAGTATTACATGAGTTTTTGAGGTATTCAGCTAAATATCCATGCCGAGTCTAGGAATTCTTTTAAGATGTTGTACTTTGGATTACCAATGATGTGTTCTACGGCTTCGGGCTAAGTGGGGGAGTTTGTTGATGACGAATGAATTGTAGGTTCATGCGATGTATCAGTTTCCTCATGTGCTGGTGGAGCGTAGGTTGGTCGGTGCGTATTAGCTTTGTATTGAAAAACTAAGTAAAGTAAGTGATTTCAAGAAGGTTCTTACGAGTTCCAGATCATATGCAGCATTTAAGGACTTCTGAATTTTTGTATGGGTAGGGCTTGAGATCGGTAGCGAATGGTGATCGAATCTGCGGTACTTCTTTGTCAAGAAAAATTTACATGGAAATATTGGAGAGATGCAAGAAACAAATTCAAGATTCGCAGAGGGTTCATTTAGAGTGAGCATATCGGATTGAGTTACTTTTGGGTTTGCAGTCTGTGTGACTCTGTTGAGTTAGAGGGGATCGATTCTGATGAGTCGATTATGTGTTAATGAGTTCCAAAGAATTCACCATGGTTATGATCATGATCAGAGTGGATGGTTGCTACAGGTATAGAATCTATATTATGTGTGGTGATGTCCTTCTAGATTGAGTAAAATTCAAGGTTCGCGGTTGGTGAGATGTTCACTTTACTCATGGTTCGGAGTTGATTATTGATTTTTTGTACTGTCGCGAATTAGCATGTTAGAGGCGATGCGCTGTGTAGGGTTAAAAGGTTGCATGAACAAGGTTGAGATTTAGTCTTGGATGGAAGGATATGAGTTTCAAGATTATGCTGCTACTATTTGTTTTCGCCGGAGGAGAGTTCGCCTGTTGGCAGATGCATTGTGTTTTGACTTGTGAGTATTTTTCCGTAAGATTATGGAGTACGAATGGCGTATCAGCCATTTGAGTAGCAGTGTTGAGATCGAATGTGGAAATTCTGATAAACATGAGGTCCAGAGGCAGATGTTCTTGTTGGCAGACTATTCCTTGATTGCGAATTGTGAAGGAATGTTGAGGATGGTGTAATTGATGGTCTGTGTTATGGAGAGGTTGCTATGGGCTCATGGAATGTTATTTACTTATTCGGGAATGATCAGAATATGGTTTGGGAATTATTTTTGAGCCTAATGAAAACATGTATTTTGTATCAAATCGGATTTGATTTCTCCTGTTCAGTTGTTACAACAGGTATATCATCGGACAAAATGGATGTTATTCGATCCTTTGTCTATGTTATGTGTTTCTCTCTTATGTTATCACGGGTTGTGAGGGTTACATAATTTTTCGCACACATATGATAATTTTGTTTAGGCGTTATGGCATTATGGGCGAGATGACCCTCGTGATGTTGACTTGCTTATTGCACCATAATTATACATGTCTTTCTCAACAGTACTTTTGCTTAATCATCTTCCAACAACTATATTTTTTGTAGTTTATCGGACTTGATGTTGATGCACATATGATCAGTGAGCCCGAGTATTATGGCTCAATAAGTACCCTATATGGATCAATATGAGCCTGAGTATTATGGCTCAATGAGTACCCTATATGGATCGATATGATGGGATCGGGTTGCACGCCGCTACGGTGATGTGATGAAATGTAACTCCTTATGCTTATTTCGTGTATCTTGCTTCCACCTTGTTAAAAATAATTCATAGCAAAACGTTAAAATTACCCTATCTGCTTAACTTGCTTAGTAGCCTTCTTATTTAAATTTTTGACTATTATTTTTCATGTCTGAATTATTACTTGTTAGTGTACAAAACCATATGGTGTGACGCTCCATATGATTATTGTTGAGACTTGCTGGTGGGGCTGCTTGTATTGGCTGATATGTGGTTTCTAGACTTGAGATTTGCACTATCGTATTGGGATAAGAAATGTTTGGAAGAATGATACTATGATTGTGCGGAGGATTTTGGCAATGGCCCTCGTCGAATGAATGAGCTTCTTGGATTATTGATCGAATATGTGGTTAAAAGATTATGCATGGTTCATTCATCATCGGCAGTGTATGTGTAACGACCCGACCGGTCGTTTTGCGTTATCGGACCCCGTTCCCCAAAATGAAACATCTCATAGCGGCTTATTATGATTTATGACTTGAGGGGACTGGTGGTTCGGGATTCGGAAGTGTTTAGAGTGCTATAGGAACACTTGGTTCCTTAAGGTTGGCCTTTAAGGCAAAGTTTGACTTATGTCAACATTTTTAGTAAATGACATCGGAATCGAGTTTTGATGGTTCTGATAGCTTCGTATGATGATTTCGGACTTGGGCATATGTTCGGAATGGTTTTTGGATGACGCCTGGAGCGTTTCGGCGCCAAATATTGAAATAAGAATTCCTTAGGTTCCTATTTTGGTTTGGGACGTGATCTTGAGTTATTAAGGCCGGATGGAATTCCGAGACCGGGAATAGTTTCGTTAGGTCATTTATGACTGGCCTACAAAATTTTGTGTCATTCCGAGTAGTATAGGTCGGTTCGGCGCGTTGTTAGTGAACTCAAGAAAACTTAAAGTTCCTAAGTTTAGTTATAGGGGTTTTGAGGTGTGATTTTGAGTTTTAGCGTTGTTTTGGGTGTTTCCAAAGGCTCGAGCGAGTCTGTATTATGATTTTGCACTTGTTGCTATATTTGGACGGTGAGTCCGGGAAGTATATTCGACACAAGGTGAGTCTCCTTTCTAACCTTGTAAGGGGGAACTGTCCCCCTAGGTGATTTAAATGCTATATGTGATAATTGTGGGGGCTACGTATGTACAAAGTGACGAGAGTCCATACGTAGCGGCTATTACTATTATGTCCGGGTAGTTAGGCCCACATATTGCCTTGTGTTTGACATGATATGAACTATATGCTAAATAAATTAAATGTTACATGCGGCTTATTTCCTTGAGGTCATGGAACATGAGAAAACTTGTAAGGAATTGTTCACTGAAAAGTAATTTAAAAAGGAATAATGTGTGTGCATGTGACCGCTTCACACTTTACATTTCGCGAGCGGAGTGTGATTTCCCCCACTCTTATGGGAACGAGCATAGAGATGATTACTTTATGGCAAAGATGAACTTTTGGTACGGGTCGTTCGATACTCGGCAGTGCATTGATGTGAGTACTTTATGGAAAGGTGCACTTATGGTTCGGGCCGTTTGACCCTCCGTAGTGCACGGTCATGACTATCTTATGACTCCGTCCGGTTGACCTTACCCTGCATGCGCATGATCTAGTTGTTACTAAATTCATGGACATTGATTTGATAGATATTTTGGGGAAGGTGAAGTAGTACTTGTTTTATCATTCTCAGTACTTCCTTGGATTTCAGTGCCTTATATATATATATTTGTTGTTTCACTGCCCTTACATGCCTACCATTTCTATTATATTATGTTAAATTTTACTGTTGGACCTTAGAGAGTGTCATGTCGACCTCTCGTCACTACCTCTTCGAGGTTAGGCGGGATACTCACTGGGTACATATATATTCATGTACCCATTCTACGCTTCTGCACTTAATTGTACAGGTTCTTAGGCTGGTGCATCTGGTTATCGGACCGGAGCTTAACTTTGATTATAGACGGACCTGAGTTCATGGTGAGCTTCTTTTCTCCTGGCGATCTCCGGCAACACCATAGGGTATCTTTTGCTTAATTCCCATCGATTTCCTTCAGACATTGGGACTGTATATTACATCTTTTGTATATTTTGTTAGTTTTCCTGTAGGACTTGTGACACTAGTTCCTGGCACACACGTGATAGTTATTATGGATTTCGGGTTTGTATATATATTGGCTTACGCCTCTTCATGACTGCTTTTGATTAAAAACTAGCTAATTATCCTTGTGGATTCATGTTTTAAGTCTTAAAAGCTGATTTAATTTAATAAGAAATAACCCTTAGTAAATTGAGAGTTGGCTTGCCTGACCCCGCTGTTGGGTGCCATCACGACCTAAGTTAGGATTTTGGATCATAACAGTATGAAGGTTTCGAACGGGGTTCTAATCGATATGAGGTTTACTACCAGTGCCGAATTTGTTTTTGGGAAGCCATGGTGATCGACAGTTACTGATGTGAGTATTTGAGTGATGGGGTATATCAAGTGATTACATCTTTGTCACGACCCAAACTACCATTTCGTGATGGTGCCTATCGTGGTACTAGGATAGCTCACTCATTACTCAAAACAACGTGACATTTAATTTCAAAGCTAATTTCAAGCTATTTCATAGTAAAACTTCATAAAGAAATACAAAACAAATTAAAAATGCAGAAAGAAAAGCCCGAAATCGGGTGTCACTAGTCATGACCATATATCATAGCCATCTAACAATGCTGAGACTAATAATATATGGATATCCACTAAAAAATAGGAAGATAGGAGGGAAAAGAGCAGGGATGCGGTCGCCAGGCAGCTACCTTCCTAACTTCGATAGATCCGCGACGGATGAAATCAACAATCGATAACACGTCTAGTAACACCTGGATATGCACACACCGTGCATGGAGTAACGTGAGTACGCCAGCTCAGTAAGTAACAACAGTATATAACGACTGAGCAGTAGTGACGAGCAGTAAAGCACATAAAGTCCACGTCATGAAATCTCAGTAAAATACAACATACTTTCAAATCATTATTTTAGTCAAATCATCTAGTTTAAAATCCAGTTCCGGTGAACATTCATTAAAAAATATTTTTCAATAGAGGCTCAATGCAAAAGAGAGGGAAAAATGATGAAATTATAAACAGCCCCTCGGGAAAAACATCACTCATATAAAGCCCCTTGGGAAAGCCTCAGAGTCACTCGTGATTAGGCCCTCAGGCATACCTCACAATCACTCGTAACAGCCCCTCAATCATACCTCACCATTACTCATGCCTCCCAGTCGCTCAGCACTCAGCACTCGGCACTTGCACTCAGTAGGTACCTGCACTCACTAGGGGTGTGGACAAACTCCGGAAGGGCTCCTTCAACCTAAGCGCTATATCAAACCAAATCATGGCATAAATCACTCAGGCCCTCGGCCTATATCAAACATGCTACGTTGTGCATCCCGATCCCATAATATCCTCACAATTCAAGCCCTCGGCCTCACTCAGTGATAAACCGCACAAGACACTAATGCATTTCAGTAAAAATAGGGAACTCATCCCAAAACAACATTTATGTGCAGCAAAAGAGAGTAATAAAACCGAGTTATGTAGTAAAGAGGTTTAATCATAACTGAGTATAGATTTTCAATCGAAAACTGTGAGAGGATAGTAAGAAAAAGGCCCCTGAGGGTCTAAAACGTACTGTCACAAGACCCAAACATGTTATTCAACCCAATTTACAGAAACTTTTTTTAAAACATATAATTATTATATAGTTTCAACAAAAGATGCATCTCTACAGTTGCTACGGGATGGACCAAGTCATAATCCCCAACGGTGCACTGCCACACGCCCGTCACCTAGCATGTGCATCACCTTAATATAGTAGAATGATACGAAACCCGGGGTTTCATACCCTCAGGACTAGATTTACAATCGTTACTTGCCTCAAACGGGTCAAATCTCTAACCCACAATTCTCTTTCCTCTCGACTCGGCCGCCAAATGCTCCGAATCTATTGAGAATCATTATATTACCATCAGTATATGCTATTGGAATTAATTATACATGAAAAACTATCAAATTAGCCCAAAATCCCAAATTCGGCTCATACCCGAGCCCTGGGCCCACATCTCGAAATCCGACAAAATTTACAAAACTAGAAAGCCCATTCATTCACGAGTCAAATCCTACTAAATTTATCAAAATCCGACCTCATTTGGTCCCCCAAATCCTCAAATCATACTCTCAAATTCCGAAGCCCTAATCCCATCAATTTCATCCCTAATCTTCACCAATTACATGCTTAATCAATGGGAAATTACCATAAACACGAGTATTAGGGACCAAGTAACTTACCACAATGAAAACCCCCTTGATTCCCTCTTCAAAACTCTCCAAAAGCTTCAATATCCGAATAGCAATGGCACAGAATACTTAAAAATTCGCGAAGTGTGCAATATATACCTTATGCCCAGGCTTCTCGCAAATGTGACCCTCTTTCTCGCACCCGCGCGACCGCACCTTTGGTCCAAGCACCGCACATGCGAAATCCACTTAACCGCCTAGACTCCGCACATGCGGGTTCGCAAGTGCATCCAAGCTTGCACACCTACCCTCTACCCTCAACTTCCCATTGTTTGCAACTGTGATCAACCCACTGCACTTGCGACCCTCGCACCTACGATCCCTTTCTGTAGGTGCGGAAACACCAAAAGAGTTCACACCAACAGCTATATCAGCAGTTCACAACACCAAAACCAATCCTCTAACAATCTGAAACACACCCGAGGCCTTCAAGACCTCAACTAATAGTACCAACAAGTCACATATCAGTATACGAGCAAAGTTGAGCCTTCGGAACACCTAAAACAACGTCGAAACACTAAATCAATCTCGGATTCAAGCCTAAGAACTTCTAAACTTCAAATTTCCGCAAACGACACAGAAACCTACCAAACCTTGTCCGGATAAACTCAAATTTCGCACACACATCACAAATAACACTACGAACCTAATACAACTCCCAGAACTCCATTCCGACTTCGATATCAAATTTTCCACTGCCGACCGAAAATCACCAAATTTCCAATTTCGCCAATTCAAGCCTTTTTCTACCATGGACCTCCAAATTACAATCTGTACACGCTCCTAAGTACAAAATCACTCAACGGAGCTAACTGAACCATAAAAATCAAAATCCGAGGTTGTTTACTCATAAGTCAACATATGGTTGACTTTTGTTTTCTAAATTAAACTTCTAAATAAAAGACTAAGTGTCTCATTCCACTCCAAAGCCATTTCGGACCAAACCAACCAACATGATACCGTGCAATATAGCTAAATAACAAATAAAGAAGCAGAAATGGGGGAAACGGGGCTATAACTCTCAGAATGACTAGTCGGGTCTTTACAATCTTGGGTTATAATTATGGCTTAATACAGCTTGTTCATACTTATACAGTGTGTGGTTGTGACATGCAGACCTTATACTGATTTCCGGATTTGGAGATTGTGTTTTAAGATTTAAGGACCAAGGTTGGAGAAAGGATCTCTAGTTATGTTGTATTGACAGGCTTATATGGAGTAGGGTGACGCGGGATCAGCCATGAGTACGTGCATTGTAAGGTTACACCGTGATTTGATAGCTTTGTAATGACTCTTGGCACATTTGAGGACGAACGTAATGTTAAGTGGGGGATGATGTAACGACCCGACTGGTCATTTTGATCATTTGTACTTTTCTCGGTAGTTTGAGGGAAAAAGTATCTCCGCATGATCTATTATGACTTGTGTGAATCGTCGGCTTTGGTTTTCAAGTTTTTCGGAATCGATTTGGAAGAATGAACTTCAAGATTGAAGCTTTAAGTAGGTAGAGTTTGGGGTTTCATACCCTCAAGACAATATTTACAATCATTACTTACCTCAAAACCAGCTAAAATCCTAGCCCAAATTGCCCTTGCCTCTAGACTCGTCCTCCAAATGCTCCAAATCTACCAAAATTCAGATGCATATAATTATTATATGCCAAGGAACGATAGTCATTCGAAAATTTTCAAAATTACCCAAAAAACCCGAAATTGGCCAAACCTGGCCCCTGG
This sequence comes from Nicotiana paniculata, assembly GCA_005239505.1. Taxonomy (NCBI): domain Eukaryota; kingdom Viridiplantae; phylum Streptophyta; class Magnoliopsida; order Solanales; family Solanaceae; genus Nicotiana; species Nicotiana paniculata. Next base: position 116,710 of record ML356623.1, read on the forward strand.
GCCCACGTCTCGGAATCCGATAAAATTTACATCAAAACAATACTTATTCTTTTCCGAGTTTATACATATAAAATGCATCAAAATCCAACCACAAATGTAACCCCTAATTTACACATTGATTTTCCCATAGATTTCACCCTAAATCAGTCCAAAAATCACATAGAAACGAGTTTTAGATTAAGATATCTTACCTTAGAGAAGTCCTCTTGATTTTCTCCTTCAAACCCCTCTCTCAAAGCTCAATCCGGAATGAAAATGGTGAAAGAATGACCAAAATTCGCTAAGGATCCTTTTTATATGATATACCCAGGGATTTCCGCACCTGCGGCTAATTGCTCGCACCTGCGGACCGGCACCTGCGCATCCTACTTGAAGTACCATTTTCCACACCTGCGACTTCTTCTTCGCACCTGCGACTCCGCAGGTGCGACCCAAGTCCCGCACCTGCGACCTCCTTCAACCTGCCAAAAATTCGCTCATGCGCATGCCTCTCCGCACCTGCGGCGCCGCACATACGGCCAACCTTCCGCAGGTACAGCCACAGCAGAAACATTCCACCAGCAATTTGTTTGCTGCAAATTCCCAACTTCAACCTTCCAATCTATCCGAAAACACTCCGAGCCCCTCTAGTCCTCAACCAAAAGTACCAACAAGTCATAAATGATCACTCGGACTTAGTCGAACCCTCAGAACACCCAAAATGACATCGAAACACCAATTCAACTCATGATTCAAGCCTAAGAATCCTAAAACACCCGATAATTATCTACGATGATGAAACTACCCAAAACACGTCCGATTATCCTAAAAATTTGCACACACGTCCAAAATGATACTACGAACCTGCTCCAACTTCTGGAATTCCATTCCGACCTTGATAGCCTATTTTTCACTACCGATCGGAAATCGCCAAAAACTCAATTTCGCCAATCCACGCCTGATTCTACATCGGACATCAAAACCGCATTGCGAACACACTTATAAGTCCCAAATCACCTAACGAAGCTATATGAACCATACAATCTACATTCCGAGGCCGTTTACCAATAAGTCAACTTCCAGGTGACTTTTCCAACTACTGAACAAAGTTAGGAGACTAAGTGCCTCATTTCTCTCAAAAAAATCGCTCCGAACCCGAGCCAACCAATCTAACACAATATAATGAAGTTTAACCACATATAATGAAGCAGAAACGGGAGAAACAGGGCTATTACTCTCGGAACGACCAGCCGGGTCGTTACATTAATATATAATTGTTCAGTTAATTCTTCATTATTTTCCTATAAATCTCCTTTGGATTGTATTGTCTATTACTTGGCATACCTAGCGGGTCGAGTTAAGTGCCATCACGACTAGTGTATTTTGGGTCGTGACACTCTTTAACACATCGTTATACATGGTTTAAGAAAAGGAGTATAGGTTCATGTGAACCCATGCCCCTTAAGCTAGATACGCCCCTACCGGGGAAGGACCGCACCCCAAGGGATGTGATGTAGACAGCCTACCCTAATGCAAGCAATAGTGACTTTTTCCACGGCTTAAACTCGTTCCCTATTATAGGTCACATGGTTACAACTTTACTGTTGTTCCAGAACTCCCTTTCATACGTAATAATTAATGAAATTAGAAATTAAACTTGAAAACAATAATAACACAAAATATGCTATGTTAGAGCCACGATGGTATTGAGTAATCACATAATGTTAAATTTTGGAGTTAATATAACTAATGTTAGATGTAGGAAATATTTGAAGGTATATGGGATAAATTTGGAATTTTTTCCTTTGAATATTCAATGAAGAAAATAGAGTTGATATTAAACTTCTTTATTTCACGATAGTAGTTACAACGTGAGGATTGTTACTATGGGAATTAACATTATAAAAATATAAAAAAGTAAATAAAGTTTATCATCTACTATATACATAAAAAGTTCTTGTTTGAGAAAACAGGAAATAATATATTAATAACTACTTAATGTTTCGTACATATTCTTCATAGTTTGTGTCTCCGAGAACACATTGATTGTCTAAGCTTGCTAGTATATTGCAAGCATCAAAAGATAATGTCTTGACAAAAACATAGAGTTCTGATTGTTCACTTTCCACAATATAGTTTACAAAAGAGGGGTGTAGTACAAAATGTTATTTTCCCTTGTCCTTGGTGTTCGTTGCCATATGATAAGTTGTCATATTCCCTTGCCTGGGATGTGCTGGAGGATTACCTTCTGCTGGTGCATGAACCACCTGCATTCATTAACAATGTCGTCATATAGTGTATTACCTTTGTTGTATTGTGTGGATTACCTCCATGGAGTCTGTCTCATTTCAAGAGGGAATAATCCCTATTCTTTTGTTGTTTTGAGTCCCTCTTTCAGTGCCTTCATTTCTTTTACATGATCCATTAGCATGGGTAGATTTTGTAGATCCAACCGCCCATTTCCCATTGGTATTCCTTAATATACCTCTAAGACCACATTTTTGGTTATGTTTATTGAAGCTAGCATCTATGTTAAGCTTAAAGCAGCCTCTTGGTGGTTTGTACCACATAAACTATGTCGATTATAATTTGGAATCGTAGATTTGAAATAACAATAATGTAACGACCCTACCGGTTATTTTTAGCTATAGCACGTCATTCAGTAGTTTGGGGTCATGAGCAGCTCCGCTTCAGGTGTTATAACTTGTAGGTGTGATCGGAATTGAATTTCGGGAAGCTTAAAGTTGATTTGGAAAGAAAAATTCTCATTTCAAAAGCCCTAAGTTAGAGAAATGGACTAAGATTGGAATATTGAGTAAACGACCTCAGAATCAAGATTTGATGGCTCCTGCAGGTTTGTATGATGATTTCGGACTTGGGCGTATGTCCGGATCAGGTTTTGGATAACCCGAGAGCGTTTCGGCGTATATTGTGGAAGTCAGCATTTTTGCTGGAATTTCCTAAGTTTGGCTTGAAGCGCATTTCAGTGATATTGATGTCTGTTTGGGATTTCAAGTCTGGGAATAGCTTCGTATGGTGATTCTGGATTTGGGAGCCCGATCGGAAGTGAATTCGAATGTCCATATGTCATTTAGAAGTCATTTGGCTAACGATAGAAATTTTAAGATTTTGAGAATTCTGACCGGAAGTGGGAATTTTAATATCGGGGTGGGAATGCGATTCCGGAAGTTGGAGAAGGTCTGTAATGTCAAATAGGACTTGTGTGGAAAAATTGGGGTCAATCTAACGTTATTTAATAGGTTTGGCATCCGATGTAGAAGTGGGAAATTTCTAAGTTCATAAAGTTGGGATTTAGGTGCGATTCATGGTTTCAATGTTGTTTGATGTTATTTGAAACCTTGAGAAAGTACGCATTATATTTTGGAGAAGGTTGGTATAATTGGACGAGGTCCCGGGGGGCCTCGGGTGGATTCCGGGTGGTTAACAAATCAATATTTGAAGTTAGAAGAGGAGCTAGAATTGCTGTCATCTGGTGTGACCGCACCTGCGAGGCTTTGGCCGCAGGTGCGGCTATGGCGCCGGAGGTGCGAAGAAGTGGTGGTGTGGCTGGGAGCGCAGGTGCAATGATATTTCTGCACCTGCGAAGTCGCAGATGCGGGCTATGGGGCGCATGTGTGAAAATGGCCTACGCATAATATTTTATAACCGTGAATTTTGGCTATTTACTCACTATTACATCTTCGCATGGGCGATTTTGGGAGGCTTCAAAGTAGTATTTTCTTCATGCAATGTTAGGTAAGTAGTTCCTTCATGTTTCTAAGTTAAATACAAGGTTATTACATGGAATTATACATGAGAGTTTGTAGGAAAATTGGGAAATCTTGATGAAACCTAGAAGTTTAGATTCGGATTTTAACCACGAATTTGACCATGGAATTTAGAGTAAATTATATAATCGAACTAGTAGAGCTATGGGTTAAAAATGTCTTCCAGAAGTTTCGGATTGCGGGAACCTCGGCCCGAGGGCATTATGGTCAATTAACCGAGCGGAGTTGGCAAAGTATATAATTTGAATTTGTTGCAAGTATTAGGATGAAATCTCATTGCTTTGCCCGTTATTTGGTAGTTTTGGGGCGTTGTGCATACATGGGAATCGTCGAAAGGGCTTGGGATCCTGTTATGGGACTTCGGAGCGAGGTAAGTCTCCTTTCAAACTTTGTGAGGAGGAATTGTCCCCCTAGATGAACTAATTTAGTATGTGCTACTATCTGCGGGGTCTATGTACGCACGAGCTGACGGGAGTCCGTGCGTATCCACTATTATGCCATGTCCGGGTAGTCTAGGACCTACTAGCATGTCTCACATGTTGTACCTGTGATCTTGATTGTAATATTAGACTGCTAATATAATCGAAATAATAATTGAATATCTAAAGAATACTAGAGTTCAATTTCATAATCAGCTAGAAAGAGAATTGATTTCCTCCGTAAGAATTGTATACCTGATAAGGTAATATTATTGAATATCATTAGACTTGGAAAATGAATTTCGAGAAAGGATTTAATACTATTTTGTGATTTTTTTAAAAGAGAAATCTGCCATTTACTTGAGTATTTGTTTTCCCGACGTATTCAAGGTTGACTATTGATTGTGCATGACTGCATCTGACCGCTTCGCAATTTACATTCCGCGAACGGAGCGCTTTTCCCCCACTCTCATGGGAGTGGTTCGTACACCACGGCGGATTGAAAAATGCACTCATGGTACGGGCCGTTCGACCCTCGACAGTTCATAGATATGATTATTTTATTGAAAGAAGCACTTATGGTTTGGGAAGTTTGACCCTCGGCAGTGCATAGACATGACTATTTTATTGAAAGGTGCACTTATGGTACGGGCCGTTCGACCCTCGGTAGTGCACAGACATGATTATTATGATGGCTCAGACTGGTTGTCCTTATCCTGTATGCGCATGCTAAATTGTTAAATTTTTTTCATGGATTTTGAAGTGATAAGATATTTGGCGGACAAAAAAGAAGTAATTGTTTATTTAAGATATTTGGGGGAAGATGAGGAAGTAGTAACTGTTTATTTACTTCCAGTATTTACATGGACTTCAGGGCCTTATATATTTGCTGCTTTACTACCTTTACATACCTACCGTGTTCATCATATGTTGTTAAATTAATTTGTTGGACCATAGTGAGTGTCTAATTTGCCCTCTCGTCACTACCTCTCTGAGGTTAGGCGGGCGACTTTTTGAGTACACGTTGTTTTCCTATTCATGCTACACTTGCTGTACATTTTTATTGCACCTGTATTTCATAGTGATATGGCGGATTTGGAGACTTAGGGGAGTTGCATCATCAGGAGACGATCCGCAGCTGACAGAGTCTCCCTCATACTGTATTTATTTCTATTTGAAATTCCTTGTCCAATTTGTATTTCGGACAATCTTTGTGATGATTGTATAAATTCTTAGAAATTGCTCATGTACTTGTGGCACCGAGTTCTGGGGTGTGTTTGGGATATAATTGCTAAAATGGTACATTTAACCCATTGTTTTACTTAACGGATTTTATTTAGTTAATATGTAATAAAGTGAAATGCAATGATTTTCATAAATGTTACAACATGAAATTATTTTAATTAATAAATTATTGGCTTGCCTGACAGTAGTGTCCGACACCATCACGATCTTAATAGATTTTGGGTCGTCACAACATGGTATCAGAGCTCTAGGTTCCATTAGGTCTCACGATTCATGAGCAACTCTAGTAGAGTCTTGCGCATCGGTACGGAGACGTTTGTACTTATCTTCAAGAGGCTACAGGGCTGTTAGGAGTAATTCTCTTCTTGATTCCTCATCGTGTGATTCGATTCCTTTTGAGGCTTTTGCCTTGCTATGAATCAGGAATTTGAGGAATTGATATGGTGCTACGGATATGATGCAGGGTGTTTGCCATGAGTAGTTGGATGAGGCTGTTGTTGTTGCCCTGCAGAAGAATATTATGTTGTTTGAGCTCGGTTGTTGTGTTTCTTAGAACTTTGAGGCTATGTTTAGGTTGTGATGATTGTTACGATTGGTTATCGCGCGGTGTCAATATGATGATAGAATACTTGCCCATAGGTTGGGGGTGATGAATGGTATTGAAGGGAGGTCTTCTCATAGTGTGATTTCGATGATTTCATTATTTAGATTCCGGTAGAAGGGAGGCAATTGGTCTATAGATGGCCAGATTTTTGATTGATAAAGTACTAAGACTTGGTGTTTTCAAGTAAGGTGGAGTATTCACCTGTGACGTGTTATCGCCGTCCTTGATCGAATGGAATGTGTTAAGTTCGTCAGTGCCATGGTTTCTTCGGGTGCATGGGACCAGAGTAGGGTGAACGAGTATTGAAGAATGAGGTTGGAAGAAAATGATATTGAACTAAGTCTAGGCGTTGGTTCCATTTCTAGGAGGCCAGGTGTAAGAAGAAGAAGTCAAGCAGTCGCAAAGTGGGGGAGTGACAACATAGTTTGGAATTTGAAGATATTGACGCGCATTTAATGGATGTCCATGAGGAGTGGACAAACTAGTAAAGTTGGTAAATGAAGCAGCGCGTACAATGGGGTATTGATGTCGCAGAGAGCATGCATTTCAGCGTCATTGGAAGGTTACCAAGGGTGATTTCCACAGGTGGGTTATCTCTTGTGAATAGGTTAGCGGTGGCATGGTTGGCAAGTTTCTGCGAGGGATTCTAGTGGCTATTCGGTAGGAGGCAGAATGTGTGAATGATGCTAGAGAATATGAGTATTAAGGGAGTGTGATAAAGAGAATTTGGAAGGATTGGACGGATTGGTTGAGCAAGATCATGTTAACCAAGGAGAAAGGATCTCGTTAGGGTCTAGAGTGGTGCAAGGAGTAGCTTCAGGCTAAGTGGGGGAGTCCCACCATCTGCATTTGGGTTGTAGGATTGTCTTCTCATGGGGTTACAGATTGTCAGCGTGTCGGCAAGTTATCACAGCTAAGGGAAATGAGTAAAATGGTGATTGTGCGTGGGATTTGGTGAATTTGTGCATGAGTTGGCCCTGTGAGACCGGTGTTAGGCTTCAGAAGATTCAGAAGTGATGCTTAAGGCATAGGCGAGTTTCAAGGGTAGTGATTTGGTCACGAGTCTCATTGAAAAGGGTGTTCATGTGCTAGGAGATCCTTGGAGTTGATTGTATTCGGGACCAGTCAGAGTGGGTGACTCTCAATAGCGGTCCTAGTGAATTCAAAAGTTAAGAGTGCGGTGTTTAAGGATTTCAGGCAGCAGTATGATTAAGAGTCGAGCTTTTGCAGCGTAATTTTAGAGAGGGGGGAAGATTATTGGAGTGGTCTATGTTAATTTCAGCATGCATGATAGTATTGGAGGAGTTAGAGAAATAAACTTCGGGTTATAGAAAGACTATCAGGAGGGTACGAGATGGGTTGCGAGATTTAGGCAGCATGATCTAGTGAATTAAGGGCACTCGGGATGAGTGAGGGTTGAGTTCTCTATGGGATGAAGTAAGATACTATTATTCCTGAGGCAATTAAAGATGATTAAAAGAAGATAGATTGATTTGCCATGGTTGAAATGACACATTTACGACAGTGATCAGTTCCTTCGATGTGATTAAGTTATGCATGTGGCTGTGCCGGTGTGTGCGGGGCTTGTCGGCCGTCGTAATGGATTTCATGTGGGATCATTTGAGTGTTATGGCCTGTCAGGTGTAGGCGGATCACGGATGGGTTATGATGGTATAGACTACTACTTAAGGATTTGCATGTTGGGTGATTGTGAGAATTCACTCGAGTGTTGTGATGGTTCTCTTGAATTGAGTTAAGTAAAAGGGTCCTATGTGATGAGGTGCTCACCCTATTGGTTGTTCAGAAGATATGATGAAATTCCCGCGCTATCTCATTTTGGCACGTAAGGTGCGGTGAGCAGTATGTAGCTGGGAATAAGAATCGAGATTGCGATTCGGTTTTAGCAAGGATGTCATAAGCTCGGATGAGCAAGAGAAAATGATTTGAAGGTTTAGAGTAAGCTGGTGTTATCTTCAGTGTCACCTGAGATCGATATTCAGTGAAAAAGGCTTTGTACCCTGGTCGTGGGTTCTTGATGTGTTGTGTAGTATTAGTGTGGTTGTTGATGCGGGTGTGCAGACTTGTTACCTGGTGTGGAAGGTCGTGGGAGCGTAACCACAAGAAGATTGTACAAGTGTGACATGTGGTCACTTGATGGATTGAAGATTTGGACTGAGTATAAAGAGGTGCAATATTGCTTATTCGAGAGTTTATGCCTGTAAGGCGTTTGGTTCATTTTGTTGTGGATTGTGGGGTGGTTGTCCCGGCTATGATGATTTTCCTTGCGTATTATGAGAGGAAGTGGGTTATTATGGACCCAGGTCAAGCTATTAGCCTAGTTTAGTGCAAGCAGAATCAGCTTGAAGTGTGTGAATGGGTTTGAAAAGTATTATAGGCTTCACGTGAGGTAGATGTGTTCATTTTAGTATAGCACTCCTCAGGGAGGGGTGTTGGTATATCAGGTGTTGTTCCGTCTTCGTCAAATTCATGTGATAATATGATTGTGTCGTGTGAGTTGTGAAACGGCTTGATAATTTCTTATGACTTGAGATCTTTGCATAGTGATAATGTTATGTGAGCAGGACAACTCTTGAGGTCCAGAGTATATGTATATATCGCACCTCAGTTGTGCTTGATTTTTGTAAGCATATGGCTTTATCAGTCTCCCCAGGACGGTATATGCACTTAGCGTGCTTACATTCAGTAATTTGTAATAGTGAGCAATTCAGCTCCGTGTATATTTCCTTATGTGAATTTTAAGATGGGATCAGGTGGCACGCCGCCACGGGTATGTTATTTGGATCGGGTTGCACGCCGCAACAGTGTGATGATGAGTAAGGTTCCTATATTTATTTTGTTATGTTTTACTTTCTATTTTCTGATAATAGTTCATAATAAGTTGCGTGAGTAGAGTAGTATTTTTCTGAGTCATTTCTTCATGTATCATGTTCGTGTTATGGCCTATTGGCGCGTTGTGGTGTCATGTGAGACTGTTGGTCACGTTGGGGCGATTTGTTGTCTGAGCAGTTCATAATGGGTGAGACGAGATTATTGGATCATGGATTAGTGTGATAAGATTATGTGAAATACATTGAAGGACAATTACCAACGGTTGGTTCAAAATGAGGTGATAATTCTAGTCAATATGAGATATTAGGTGCCTTGGGAGCATCGAATTCATGGTTATGAATTTCTACCGTCTCCTCCGTTGTGGTGGTATCGCCAGCATTATAGCAGGATGTTTATATATGTCATAAGGTGCCTTGGGAGTATCGAATTCATGGAATTTTTGCTATTAAGGTTCAGGGAGCGTCGTTGTGGTAAGGTGATGAATTATGTGGTGCATGGTGCTAGTTCAACAAAGGTATGCAATCATGTTCTTGTATAGCGTGTGGTAGTTGATACGGTGTTTATATATTGGAACTAGGCCTGGCAGAGAAATTTCAGGTGTTAGAACTAGGTTCTGAGCCTATTGTATGGATAAAAGAGGATATCTTCAGGTTTGATCGAGCTAATGTTCTCAACTGGGTTGTGGTAGCACGGGCAGGTGCACAAGGTGTTAAACAGTATTTTCAGATAACTGCAGAGTAGTTCTTGGCACGTTCGAGGACGAACGTCTGTTTAAGTGGGGGAGAATGTAACGACCCGACCGGTCATTTTGATCTCTAGCGCGTCATTCAGCAGTTTGGTGTCATGAGCAGCTCCGTTTCAGGTGTTATGACTTGTAGGTGTGGTCGGAATTGAATTTCGGGAGGTTTAGAGTTGATTTGGAAAGAAACATTCTCATTTCAGAAGCCCTAAGTTAATGAAATGGAATAATATTGGAATTTTGAGTAAACAACCTCAGAATAAGAATTTGAAGGCTCCTGCAGGTTTGTATGATGATTTCAGACTTGGGCGTATGTCCGGATCAGATTTTGGATAACCTAGGAGTGTTTCGGCGTATATTGTGGAAGTCAACATTTTCGAAGGTATTTCCTAAGTTTTGCTTGAAGCGCATTTCAGTGATATTAATGTCCGCATGGGATTCTGAGTCTGGGAATAGCTTCGTATGGTGATTTTGGAGTTGGGAGCACGATCAGAAGTGAATTCGGGTGTTCGTAGGTCATTTTGAAGTCATTTGGCTAAAGATAGAAATTTGAAGGTTTTTAGAAATCCGACCGGAAGTGGGAATGCGTTATCGAGGTAAAAATGCGATTCCGGGAGTTGAACTAGGTCCCTGTTGTCAAATATGACTTGTGTGCAAAATTTCGGGTCAATCTGACGTGATTTGATAGGTTTTGACATCAGATGTAGAAGTTGGAAATTCCTAAGTTCATAAAGTTGGGATTTGGGTGCGATTCGTGGTTTCGATGTTGTTTGATGTGATTTGAGGCCTCGAGAAAGTTCGCATTATGTTTTGGAACATGTTGGTATAATTGGACGAGGCCTTGAATGGATTCCTGGTGGTTAACAGATAAATATTTGAAGTTTGAAGAGGAGCTGGAATTGTTGTCATCTAGTGTGACCGCACCTGCGAGGCTTTGGCCGCAGGTGCGAAGAAGTAGTGTTCTGGCTTTGGGCGCAGGTGCGATGATATTTCCGCAGCAGTGAATTCACATATGCGGGCTATGGGGCGCATGTGCTAAAGATGGCCTGGGCAGAATGTTTTATAACCGTGATTTTTGGCGATTTCCTCACTATTTCATCTTGGCATGGGCGATTTTGGGAGGCTTCAAAGGAGGATTTTCTTCATCCAATGTTAGGCAAGTAGTTCCTTCATGTTTCTAAGACAAATACAAGGTTATTACATGGAATTATACATGAGAATTTGTAGGAAAATTTGGAAATCTTGATGAAAACCTATAAATTTGTATTTGAATTTTAACCACGAATTTGAGCATGGAATTTAGAGTAAATTGTATAATTGAACTAGTAGAGCTATGGGTAGAATATGTTTTCGAGAAGTTTCGGATTCCGGGCACGTGGGCAGAGGGCATTTTGGTCAATTCACCGAGCAGAGTTGGGAAAGTATATAATTTGAATTTGTTGCAAGTATTGGGATGAATTTTCATTGATTTGCCTGTTATTTGGTAGTTTTGGGGCGTTGTGCATCCATGGAACTCGTCGGAAGGGCTTGGAAGCCGGTTATGGGACTTCAGAGCGAGGTAAGTCCCCTTTCTAACTTTGTGAGAAGGATTTATCCCCCTAGGTGAACTAATTTAGTATGTGCTACTATCTGCGGGAGCTACGTACGTACGAGGTGACGGGAGTCCGTGCGTAGCCACTATTATGCCATGTCCCGGTAGTCTAGGAACCACTAGCATGCCTTACCTGTTGTATATGTGATCCTGCCTGTAATATTAGACTGCTTATATAATCGAAATTGTAATTGAATATCTAAAGAAGGCTGGAGTTCATTTTCTTAATTAGCTAGAAAGAGAATTGATTTCCTCAGTGGATAATTGTATACATGATAAGGTGATATTATTGAATATTATTAGACTTGTCAAATGAATTTTGAGAAAGGATTTAAATACTATTTTGTGGCTTTTTTAAAAGAGAAATCTGTCGTTTACTTGAGTATTTGTTTTCCCGACGTATTCGAGGTGGACTGTTGATTGTGCAAGACTGCATGTGACCGCTTCACAATTTATATTCCACGAGCGGAGTGTTATTTTCTCCACTGTCCTTGGAGTGGGCCATACGCCACGGCGGATTGAAAAATGCACTTATGGTACGGCCCGTTAGACCCTCGGCAGTGCATAGGTATGATTATTTTATTGAAAGATACACTTATGGTTCGAGTCATTCAACCCTTGGCAGTGCATATACATGATTATTTTATTGAAATGTGCACTTGTGGTACAAGTCGTTCGACCCTCGGAAGTGCACAGAGATGATTATTATGATGGCTCAAACCGGTTGTCCTTATTCTGTATGTGCATGCTAAATTGTAAAATGTTTTTTCATGGATTTTGAAGTGATAAGATATTTAGGGAAACAAAAGAAGTAATTTTTTATTTAAGATATTTGGGGGAAGATGAGAAAGTAGTAACTGTTTATTCACTTCCAGTATTTACTTATACTTCAATGTTGTCACGCCCCGAACCTGGGGAGGCGTGGCTGGCACCCGGTGCCGCATTGGCCCGAGCGAACCACTCTGTAATTAATTTATTTTCTTTGTGACTATCATGGGTCAACTTGGCCAGAACTCGTAATGTACAACTTGTAAGTGGGCAACACTGTATCAATAAACTATCGTTCATAAAACATGAATACATATGGGTCGTTAAGGCCTCTGACATACTGTACAAACTGAACATCTGTCTACAAAGCCTCCAAGATTTACTGACATCAAATGGGACAGGGTACCGACCTACCCATAAGTCTGCAGTAAAACTGTGACACGGTAACTCATAGACTTGGTTGCACTCTGAATGAGGTGCAGTCTTACCGATCCTTCGTTGAATGTCAATCTCGTCTACTATGAGGGCCCGTCAAACTAATTATCTATACCTGCAGGCACAAATGCAGTGTCCTCGACAAAAGGACATCAGTACGAATAATGTAATGAGTATGTAAGGCAGAACTGAAACGTAATAATAAGCCAACATTAATTAAGGAAACATATAATCAACCTTTAAGTCTGGATAGCTCTGTAAATCATAAAATATTTATAATGTCATGCATATGCTTACAAATGTCATGTAATGCATAGGTCTGTACGTATATAACATCATTAAGCTTCTAAGGGCATCCCATCATATCATCTCGGCCACTGTGGGCAAATCATCAACGTATACCAGCTGATCAGGGGGTGGTGCGTATATAACGCCATAATCTTTTCCCATATCCCATATAGATATAATATACATATATACGCGTATATAACGCTGATGATCATGGGTCAGTGTGCATATGTAAATGCATGAAATGCACGTGAAAATAAGTTAATAAAACCTCTCGGTACGTCGTAGTATCACTATGCCTCTGGTTAATATCATGAGACAAACCTTATCAAATACGTATTTTTTTAGGACCCATGAACATAAGACAATAATAATTCACATGGGGAATCAAGAATATAGACACCCCTAGTATTTATATGAATAGAGTAATTTATCAAAACTGTACATTTGCTCGTTTCTTCTGTATAACTTGGACCATGCCAAAAGAAAGAAGGGATAGCCTTAACGTACCTGGACCGATTCTCTTTAAAATTCCTCTAACACTGTTGGTTGCGAAAAATACCATTCAATATCTTTGTAACAAAATGAAGCCATCCATACGTCACGTTTGCATCTTCATCAAAATCCTTATTGTCGTTGCTTATGTAAACAGAAAAGTTTACAAACACATACTATGCAACAACTTTCTACCGTGCACTTTTTACTTTCTTAACAAGTAAGCAGCATTTTAGTATCCTAGATATATATCCATGAAAATTCTGGATACAAATGCATCAAAACTAAGGCAAGATCAGACACACCCCTTCTTCTTTTGGGGTTGCTTAAGCTTCTGTTCTCATTTTTCTACTTTAGCCTTTTAGATTTTTTTTTTTTTGTATCAAGTGACAATAAGAAAATATTATATAGATTATTTCTAATACTTTAACCAAAGAGTTCTCAAACATTGCCACCTAATGTAATGACTTAAAGAGTCCTACATATGCTTTAAGGAGTGGTGCCACGTGGGATGGGGTGAGAAATATTAATCTTTATCCACTTATTGGGTAATTAGGTAATGTCTGTTACACGGTAATTAATCAATTACCCGCATACTTAAAAATTATCTCAAATTATCTAAAAATACACTTCATTTTTAATACACTTCATATAACTTACTATCATGGGCATGTGGTGCCATATAAAATAAATACATACATTATTATTTTATTAAAATATCTATGTAAAAATACCTATACTTTCTCAACTTATAATTTTCCTAATCACATATAAAGAGTAAAAATTCTCGTACGCTTAATCCTTAAAATGGTAAAAAGATAACCTTCTTTTCTTGTGAGAAAATAATTTCTATCTTTACAATAAAGAAAATCTTCTGAACTTTCTCATATTATGTATATAATTTAAAGCATATTCGAAAGTAGTATTAATAACTATATAAAATCATTTTTTTTTTCAAACTATTTTACAAATATATTCCACTCAATATAAATACCATATCAAAATGTATCTAACGGTATCAAGGTTGTTAAACTTACGGGGTCTTACTGTCATAAATCCTCTGTAGAGAAGTACGGGATGTATCAAGTGCCTTATATATTTGCTGCATTACTAACTTTACATGCCTACCGTGTACATCATTTGCTATTACATTTATTTGATGGACCTTAGTGAGTATCTAATTCGACCTCTCATCACTACCTCTATGAGGTTAGGCGGGGGACTTACTGAGTACACATTGTTTTATACGCATGCTACACTTGCTGTGCATTTTATTGCACATGTATTTTCATAGCGATGTGGCGAATTTGAAGACTTAGGCGGGCTGCATCATCCGGAGACGATCCGCAGCTGACAGAGTCTCCCTTATACTGTATTTATTTTCATTTTAAATTCCTTGTCTAATTTGTATTTCGGACAAGCTTTGTGATGATTGTATAAATTCCTAGAAATTACTCATGTACATGTGACACCGGGTTCTAGGGTGTGTTTGGGATATAATTGCTAAAATGGTACATTTAAATCATTGTTTACTTAACAGATTTTATTTAGTTAATATATAATAAAGTGAAAGGCAATGATTTTCATAAATGCTAAAACAGGAAATTATTTCAATTAATAAATGATTGTCTTGCCTGACGGTGTTGTCCGGCACCATCACGACCTTAATAGATTTTGGGTCGTGACAAATAAAGTTATCTCCGTGTGACTTATAAGTCACGGATTTGAGCCATGAAACAGTCAATAATGTTTGCATTAAGACAAGCTTTCTACATCATACTCCTAGGGATGCAGCTCTTTCTCAAACGCTACATGAGTGTGAAATACTTTATATACCAGACTTCCCTTATATTATATAATTTTCTGATGTATGCAACTTCTTTTTTTTAAGAAAACAGGAGATATATATATTATGGTTACATAAAGTTTGTTACATCATGGCCTACATTGTGCCGCTTAGGACACACAAATTTCCTAAGCTTGCTAATCTACTACAAGCATCCATAGATAAGTATTTTAAAAAATCAAAATGATTGTCTTCATCATAAATTAAAGAATCTGCAACAACATTGGTAGGGGATAGAAAAATAAATTCTTCTTTCCTGGAGACCTTCCAAACTTGGCCATGATGTGAGCCACCTTGTTTCCTTCCCTAAATGCATGCTGGAGGAGGGTCGCCTTCCCTTGGTGCATTAACAACCTGCAAACATTGACAATATTTTCAAAGAGTTTATTACCACAATGTATAGGTTGTATTGCCTCCGCGCAATCCGTCTCTACATCTAGTGGAAATAAATCCCACTCATGTGCTGTTTTAAGGCCTTCCTTTATTGCCTTTAGTTTTGTCCTCCAATGAGTCCCTAGCCTGTATGGACTTTGTGAATCCTACAATTCAATGTCCCTTAGCATTACGGAATACCCCCCCAAGACAACTTTGACATTCTTGATGACTAGCATCAACATTCAATTTGTACCATCCTTTAGGAGGTTTTTGCCACTTGATTTGTATTTGAATTATCTCAATGGGCATAGGGATGTTTTTCTTGAGAATCTTATATTCTATTGCTTTATGAATTATAAATTTTATGTTAGTAGAGTAGCTTGAGTTGTTTTGGTTATTAGCATTTATGTTTGTCCAAATTTTGCGTAGAGCAAAAGGGAGGAAATAATTCCAATTAAGGAGGTTGTGTCTCATAGAAAAAGCCCGATTCTTTAATTGGATCAACCAATGCTCTTTTGTAGGTTTATATGAGGCTACCCCACCCATTCTATCCCAAAAATATTTGTTTACTTTGCAATCGAAAAAGATGTGAATAATGGATTCCTCTTGTTTCATATCACATATTGGACATAGAGGTAAATATTAATCCCAATCTGGGCTAGGTATTTCCTGTTAGGCAGCCTATTATGGAGGCATTTCCAAAAGAAATTTTTTATCTTACTTGGACAAGATAGAGACCAAATCCAATCATAGTCTAATTGACTTTCTAAATTTGGTTCTATAAGGTTATAGCAACTTTTGGAAGTAAGAATTCCTTTGGATGAAGGAGACCATATAGAAATGTCATTTATGGGGCCCTTTGTTCGAATTTTGACCTTAAGGATATTTTGACGAATGTTAGTGGGTATATCTACTGATAGTTTTATGAGATCCCATTTACGGTCAGAGTAAATATTCCTAATTTTTAGGTTGTAACTTGTAGGCATGTAAGGGCCTTCAATTAAACTTCTCAGGCTTGGGGAGTTAGGGATCCATCTTGCATCCCACATGCTTAGGTTAGAGCTTAGGTGAGGTGACCAAGTGATTCCTTTGGAACATAACTCCCACCTTTTGATGATAGCCTTCCAAATAAAAGTTTGGCTCATTTTTGAACATCTCCCTCCATATCTAGTAATGATCAGCCTTGCCCAAGGAGATGTGACCTGTGTAACGAGTCTCCAAACTAGACTAGCTAAATTTATCATATTTTTAGCATTTGCACTATGGATTCCTAGTCCCCCCTGACAATTTTGGTGGACAGACATTCGACCATTTTACTAGGTGCAGTTTTTGCCTATTTTCATTGGTACCCCAAATAAAGTCCCTCTGAATTTTGTCAATGATTTTTATGGTCCTTTTCGGGAGTAGAGTGTAATGCATGTAATAGTTAGGAATATAATTTATACATGATAGAGCCAGTGTGGTTCTCCCAGCTATATTAATAAACCTCATTTTCCAAGAAGCTAGTCTTGTCCTCATTTTGTCAGTGATAAATTGGTAATCGGCCGGCTTTGGATTGTTATTCAATATTGAAAAACCTAAGTACGTGCCAAATATCTCACTCCTCTTAATGCTTGGAGTATGGATAATACTTTTCATGATGTTAGGGTTACAATTTTAGGAGAAAGGAATTTTAGACTTGGTATGGTTTACGCTTTGCCCAGACAAGGAACAAAATATATCTAGGTCTGATTTAATGGCATGACATGGTTTCTCATTTGCCTTAGCCATTATAGTCACGTCATCAGTAAAAAATAGGTGGGAGAAACTAGGGCTTTTTTTTCCTATAGCTATTGTATCCCACTTACAAATGTCAACCTGATTTTCAATAAACCTAGAAAGCATTTATAGGCAAAGGATGAAAATATGAGACAATGGATCACCTTGCCTGATTCCTATACTAGGTTCAAAAAAGGTTGTAGTAGAACCGTTCACAAGAATTTCAATAGAGCTTGAAGAGATAGAACTAAGAAGAAGCTTGGAGATTTTTGGTGGAAAGTAGAAAAACCTAAGGGTACGATAGACAAAAGACCATTCTATACGGTCAAAAGCCTTTTCCAAGTCCATTTTTAAAATCATATGCCCATGCTTGCCCTTGACTTTTTTAGATTAGAAATTAAGTCTTGAATTATTATAGCATTGTCCGATCCTTGGTAGGGGCTTATGATTTTATCTCGGAAAGGTTTTAAACGATTTGCAAGAATTTTAGTAATAATCTTGTAGATAGTATTTCAAAGGCCAATATGTCTATGGTTTTTAATTTTTTTAGCATTTCGCACTTTATAAATCAAGAAAAGGTATGTTTTATTGATTTCCTTAGAAATTTCCTGTTTAGTGAAAATATCAGGGCAACACTTTGTAAGAGACTGTCCTATGATGTCCTGGTATTTCTGATAGAAAAAAGGGTGATGGCCATCTGGCCCAGGGGCTTTGAAAGGCTCAAATGAGAATATAACCGTCTTTACCTCATTATCTAACAATGAGTTATCTAGGGAACTTAGATCAATTTTGTGGTGGGTAGAAAATTTTAACACTAAGTCCTTCCAATTAGTTCGTGTATGAGAAGTTGTAAAAATATTTCTATATATGAAACACGAGACATTATTAATTGGAGGTCATTGATCATATTTCCCGCCTCATCCTTAAAACAAGTAATTTTATTTCTTCTTTTTCTATTTGAGGCAGATATATGAATTTTTTTTGTATTTCCATCCCCATCATTTAACCACAATATCCTAGACCTCAGATTCCAATAGTCCTCTTCTATCCTAAGAATGTCATTATAATCCTTTTTAAGAGTACATTCTAGGTTTTGTAGGAAAGTTCTACTAGTATAGTTCCTAGAATTTTTGATACCTTGGAGTCTTGCAATTCGTTTCCTTTTTTCCCATTAATTCTCCAAAGGTCCTATTTTTCTAGGATTTGACACTGGTAATAAAAGAGCTACTGGCCCTAAAGTAGTCGTTGCCAAGCCAATTCGATTTAACAAGGTTTTGGAACTCTGGGTGTCTATACCTATAAGTTTCCAAGAGGAAAGGTTGTACATGTTTATGACTATTTCTAGGGATAAGCTCTATTAAAATGGGATTGTGGTTGGAGTATATTTTAGGTAGGTGAATTATAGAATAGTTTGGAAATTGATCACACCATTTTTCATTTCCTAGGGATTTGTCAAATCATTCCATAATTAAACCTTTATTCCTATGTTTATGATTGGACCAAGTGTATTTACACCCTTTATAGCCCAAGTCCATAAGGTTACAATTATTCATTTTTTATATAAGTTAGTCTTCCCTATTGTTATTAATAGGCCTCCCCCCATAGTTTTCATTTGATATTGTAATGTAGTTAAAATCCCCCAATCAACCAATGCCCGTTATAATTTCTCGAGATGTTTTCTAAGTTATTCCACATTATGTTTCTATATTGATAATTACTGCTAGCATAAATTGTAAATAACAAAGTTTTTTGAATGGGTAATACCTCGATTGTGGCATATATTTCCTGATTTCTACGGATGAAATTGTGGATTGTGACTACCTCATGGTTCAACATCACGACCATACAACCAGACTGACCTTCCGCTGGAACCTCTATCAGCTCAGAAAACCCAAATTTATCAAGCCATTGTTCGTGGTTAACCATCCTAGTTTCGAGTATGGTTACCATGCATGGCTTGTGAGTATCAATCATCTCACTAAAATTTCTTCTGAAGTTGTCATTGTTCCCCCCACGTATATTCCAAATAATAAAGCTAGTTGGACAATTCATTGATTGATTCAGATTCATGTTCATTGGTTCCCCATTCTCCCTTACCCCTCCCAGAAAAATAGGATTCCTTCTTAGAGATGGCACAAGTATCATTGCTCTGTTGCCCACAGTTGGGTCTTGAGGTGGTTTGATGTCCATTGAGCACTTGTAAAGTGGTAGGGGACACTTGAGCACGTGCCTCTTCTCCTCCATTTCTGTGAAGAGATAGACCTTTACTCCGTCTAGATTTGAAAAGTCTAGGACTAGATCTGAGCCTAGGTTGAGGGGTCCCTCTACCTCCTCTTCCATTGCTGCCTCCTCCTGGCATTGTTCGTTCATTGCGAGGGTGTTGTGGTGGTGCATGTGGGATTTCCTGATTCAGAGCTTGTTCCTGAGCCTGTTGGGTGGTGTCCCAAGGCAAGAAGATGGGATTCAGTTGAGTTAGAATTTCGGGTGGGAGGAAGGGAAGAACTGGAAGAGTATTCTGGGGTTGACTTGAGTTGAAGTAGGGTGGAATATTCCACTGATTCTTCTTTGCATGTACTAGGTTAGGATTTAGCGAAGGTTTTAGTGGGTGAAGGATGTTGTTGAGCCAAACTTGGTTCCAATAGTTGCTCATTGCAATTCTCATGCCTTATGTTACTAGTTGTGCTAGGTATTGGGTATTTTGAAGGATTACTACTGTTTCCTGCCATTCACTTGGACGTTGAAGTAGATTGCATGGCCCATTAGCCCCATTTACATACATGAGAGTGGTTGGTAGTCTTGGGCTTGAGGGGCATGTCCAAAAATGATCTGAGGAGCTACTGGTTGAGGTGGGGAATGTGGAATATTTTCCACTGTGTGGATTCTGTGTTGTCTTAAGATGTATTAACATGTCTTCTTCAGAGAGAGGATGTAACTATTGGCATTGTGGGAGGATAGTGAATTATTTAATGGGAAGGATGCATGTGCTGTATTTAGGATTGTCAATGGAGGGTGTGGGATTGGTGGTAGGGGTAATGATTGGGGTTTCTTCTTGCATGGAATCCATATGGCCAGTTTCTAGATTTATAGGCCTATTGTGCAAAAATATGGTATCTTTGCCGTGTATAGTGGAGGTGGCCATTTGGCTTGCATTAGTATCATTGAAGGCCATTTGGCCAGCATGCGTAGGAGAGTTAGGATTTTCAGGTTTGTTAATATGATGGTTTTGTTTAGTTAGGTTTATAGGAGGGTTAGGAGTAGGGTCTTTTGTTGACTTATTGGTTTGCCATGTGGGATTAGAATTATTTGTAGAGCTAATTATGTTATCAACCCTCTCTATTTGCATGTCATAGTTTTCCTTACTATTGAACATACACACACAGGAGTCCATGTTGGCCTTGTTAGTTTCGAAGGAGTCCAACTGTTTATTTGCATGGGAGTTCTTTGTGTAATTGTTAATAATTTTTTTCTTGATTATTGTCCAAACCCATTTGCTCATGTCCTAGAGTGGTAAATCTGTTTTGGACCGGAAAAGTGGTTTTGTCCACGATTTCCTTATTAGAGGTTTTTCCCTCATTGTAGGAAGAAGAGTTAGTAATTTATTTGGTTTATACTGTATAACTTGAGTATCGATGCAGTTACCTGTGCTAGCATTGAATAGGTTTACGGAGATACATGGGCCTTCTTGTTTCTCTTTTGGAAAAAATTTGTTTTTGGAAAAAAATGGTTTGATGGGTTTTTTTTGCCCTTCTGTCTCTTACCTTTGTTGAAACTAACAATTTTCCGTTCTCCTTCCTGATTATCCTTGTTTGGGTATTTCTCTTTATCATGCGGGTAGGATTTTATTTTTGTGATTTTTTGGGCATGAGGGCATATAGTAGAGATATGCCCTAGTCTTCCACAAGTTGTGCATAGTAGGTTTTCACTCTTAGAGTGTATGGATTGTTTGTGTGTACCAATATAAATATAGGGTTGGACTGAGTGTTCTAAAGGAATTTCAAAATAGAGCCTTGTGTAGCGACCCCTTATCATTGTCGATGTGCACACATCAATTTTCTGCAAATGACCTATGGAGTTGCCAATTTTCTCCAAGATTTTGCTATCATAAAATTCCGTTGATAACTATGGTAATCGAATCCATATTGCTGAGGTTGTTAGTTTTTCCTTAGTCGCCACAAAATTTGGTTTCCATTTGGCCACTGAAAGGTAATGGCCATTAAAAAACCATGGACCTTGTTGTAGAGCTTGGTCCATATTTTCTTTTTTTACAAATTGATGATAAAGTAATTCTCACCCATGTCAATTAATGTAATATCTTCCGTTGGTCTCCAAAGTTCCTGCATTTTTTTCCTTAAGTATTGACGTAGCATTCTTTATCCGAACAATTTGACAATGATTGCACATTTCCATTGTTCATAGATTCTTCACTTATCCTCATCCGTCAGAGTGATCAAACCAATGCCTCGTGTGGGAGCATGCAGCAACGATTCCGGTGCTTCTCCATTTCCTGAGGTAGTTTCTAATGGATACTCATTGGATTGATTCCTAATTGAAGCAAAGCTCATGGGGTCTGAGGATATTAGCATATCCTTGAATGATGTTTTCGACTTTTTCCCATCTTGTTTTGCTTGAGAATTAGTGATGTTGTCTGGTGGTTTGGGGGTATTGAGGATGAAGTTTCATAGGGTTGGGAGTTCATGCTAGAGAGCATTTCAGCCATTTTGTGTGACTAACATATGAAACTTCACCATACTCACTTACCCTCGTGACCCCGCCCATGCACGACCGCAATGGAGCGACTTCAAATTAACTTGAATTCCCTCATAACGTAAACTAAAGTTAAGATTAAATTTTTAATCAAATATAAATAGTTCTTAAATTTGCAGAAAATAGAATACAATCATTGGTTATCGAAGGAAAATGTTTTGTTAGAAAGTATTTTCATGAAAAATGAGTGGTTTTATCACTTATTTTCCCTGGTTTATTGGTGAGTGAAATTTTTTGCGAAAAATATTTTCTATTATTTGGTTAGAGAGTATAATTTTTTTATACTACTCTCCTCAGCCCCCCCCCCCTCTTCTCCAGAGTCCATATGTTTCCTTGCTCC